>JAPMLY010001475.1:17709-32709 GCA_026401115.1 Tetraselmis chui | reverse complement strand
GCGGATCAACATTTGTCGGGAAGCCTCACTATGGAGGGCTTCCAAAAACATGATGTGTGCACTAGCGTCAAAATTTCCCACTCGGCTAGTCCGATATTTCTTTTCAAAGCTTGATATTCCTTGTATACTCTCATGTCTACGGGCGAGACATGTATTTGAGGGGTCGTTTTGCGGCGACGAAGGTGCGGACGGATCTGAGTTGGCGGTAGGCGTTGGAGTTGGCGGTGGACAACCGAGAAGCATCGCATGGGCATGGCGCTCGGTGACCTCCGACCATCCATGTAGGACTTGAGTCTCCCTTGGGGGCGAGACGAGAGGCTACGCATGCCGGTGGAGAATTGCAGCCGGAGGAGCGACACGGTCTAGCAACGGAGGTCTACAGTATCATCCGCCGCCGGAAAAACCCGGTACTGAGGCTTTTCGAATAAATAGTTCCGCCGTATCCACCACTTTTTGCGGAGCGGCGACTCGATCCATGTGTTCGACGAACCCCTCCCCCAGTTGGTACCCATTTATCGATAAGTTGCCTCAAGGAGTGTGCCTAGGGGTATCGCAACGACACACTGCTCGTATAGACGGCCCCCTAACAACGTAAACCACCGGGGGAGGGTAGGGACGACCACAACGCTATCAGACATGTGTTGGAGAGCAGACGGCGAACGACATGGGACAAGAGAAAAACTCTTGCACGAAGGTAGGAGTGCAAGCTAGACACCGTCTGAGGCTTAGGTGTTTCTTCTTCCCAACCCCCGAAGGAGGAAGGAAGACTAGGCTAGGTGGCGAGCTGCGACGGGAGGAGCACCGATTATCTCGGACGGGGGTGTGCGTGGATCGAGAAGGGACCGTCGATTACTTGAGCGAGTTGTTCTTTGCGTGTCTTCCCCCCCCAGCTCCGGCACGACCGGAGTCGCATAGGAGCATAGGTCATGTAGGCCCGACCCGACAATCACAAGTTGGCCAGCTTAGCTCATCAGCGCTCCCGCGGCTAGAGCAAGCTGCGTATTGTAGAGAATAGTGACATTTCACAGCGTAGTCATACCCCCAAAAACCGTACGCGCTAAAAAGTTTTTTTCTGCGATTCCTGCGCTTCCGACGCACGCTCGTATCTACCCGTAACAATCATCCTATTGTACATTACTCGAGCCCCAAGGACGGCGAGCACACGTATCTATCACTTTCTAAACGTCTTCCGTGACAAGAAAAGGCTATAAGGCGTGTCTGTGGTGCGAGCGGTTGACGCTTACGGCCCAAGGTTGTCGTCGAGAATGTGGCATCGGTGGGTCGGTCAGCGTGCGGAGACTATTTTTCGGCACCCGATTCACCTACTCGCATCCCGTCAAACGTAAAGTTTGTCGGCGAGAGGCAAGTTTCTGTCACACAAGTGCCCATTCTATGTGCATGAAGGGTCTATTTAGGGGTGTACTAGGCTACTTTTCAGTGTGTTGCGAATAAACGTTCGATATTTGTTGTTCTTGGAGTGCAAGTCATCGCGTCATCGGGTGAAAATACACGCCGAGCCGCGCAGCCACCGCACAGCTGCAACAATGGCGTACCGCGATAATTGCGCGCCCCGCGTGGTCGCACTTGCCGGCAACCAACCAACTCGACATTCCACTTGCATTCAATGCGGCGATTCAAATCTCATGGAAGGGGAAGGTTTGCTATCGGCTGAGGGTCTGAGGGCAGCGGTGACATAGATGTTGTTCGCACGCTATGGTAACGCGCGAGTGGAAGGACTATCGACAGGGACACGTAGAAACATCCCCTCAAAGCTAGTAAGTAGATGTTGCATTAGTTACCCGGATTGGAAGGAGCAGCCCCGTGGGACATTGTTAGCACTAGCATCCCGTTGCCTAGTGCTTATGTACAAGGTAGCTATTTATCATCCTAGTACTTAGTGTCATGCTATTAGCGGTATTCTATTCCCTATTAGTGGCGGCCATGCGGCGTGCCGGTGCCTTCGACGGCCGCCATCTCTCTCCTCTCACTTCTCTAGTCACCACAGCCGGCCCCCTTGTGGGGCCGGCACGACCTACGTGTAACTCTCCGTTCCCGATTCTGACAAGCACCTCAAGAACCTAACGCGCGCCGGCGACTAGATAGTCTCCTTCGACATCACGGACGGCTACTACACACTCGGCATACGGGAAGAGGACAAAGACTTCTTTACGAAAAAATATCGCTGCACGTTGTACCGGCTAACCGGCCTCCCGATGGGTTGTAAGTGCCTCTACTACTATTTTTGCCGTCACACCGAAGTTTCCATCCGACCCCTTTGCGAACCGCTGCCCAATCCCATTGGGCACACCCCCCGCATGTTCACGAACCAACATCCAATGCGACCAAGAACCTCCCGACGCTATTTGCGCAACTCGCGATGACGAGGCGCCCGATTACTCCCATACATGGACGACTTCTTATATTCTGTGCCGATGATAGAGACATAGCTCTACAGCTCCCAGACCGCGTCGCGTCCCTACTCGACCGCCTCGGGCTAGGACGAAACCCCAAGAAAGGCCAATGGGAGCCTACACAAGTCTGCGAGCACCTTGGCCTCCAGATCGACACTAGAACCTCTACTTCTACTAGCCCTTCCTTCGGAACTACACGCCATTGCTACCCTCTCCCGGACCCTAATGCAACGCTATGCACGAGATGCCCACTAGCTACCTGTGTTGTAAGTAATACCTTATACGTATTAGTTGCAGATAGCCATTGTAAGTTACTTTAAATATGCTTAGTACATGTCTAGATCGGACATACCGATAAACTGTTTGACTCGGTACAGAGATGTCGCTAGGCTACAGCTCTCTCACTTCTGTTGTCCCGACACCACACATGTAGGCTGGTTGTCATGTTTGCGTGACTTTGACTGTAACTACGTTTGCGTGAGTTATCTTCCAAACTAACCGTGTTTGCATGGTTCAATAGGTTATGGGCCCCCGCCTCACGTCACTCACGCGCGACAACCTGGTTCGGCGAGCCGCGATCGACAGCTCTCCCGCAGAAGGCAAGTTTCTATAGACACCTAGTACTTTCACCTTGTAGTCGGCGGTATCGCCACTAAAAACTGCGATTTAAAACCCGCCACCACCCCTCTTAAGTCATTTACTCGACGGCGATAGCCAGCCACCCACACCGACGCACTCGTCGTGTGTGGACAGGGTGCACACATGTCCAAGCTGGAGAAAGGGGGGGGCGCACTATCGGGTGAATACGCATCCACATGTTGCACGACAGCCGTAGCTTACCTTTTTATTTTTATATTATCTTAGCGACTCAGCCGCCAGCGCAGCGCTCCACGTGTCCTGGCCTTGGCCTCGACTTGTGCCCCACACTTGGTGGAGGATACAGAAAAGGTGCTTTGAGACACCCCGGGGCTACAAGCCGAGGGGTCGGCGGGCATCATGCCGTCTCTCTGAAACCACTTTTAGGCACGAGTCCGGCTAGCGGTTTTTACAGCTGCCTGTTTTTTATTCTGCTCTTTCTTTTTCGCCCTCTGTTGAAATGGCGCCGAAAACTCGCTATGCCGACTCTCCGCATGTTTCGCCTCATGATTCCCCTGACCCAGGCTCTTAGCAGAGCACTCTCGATCCCACCCCGGATACTCTCGCGCTAGTCCTTGCGCAAATGGCGCGCATTAACGCTCGCCTCGACTCGCAGTCGGCCGACGTTGCTGATGTTGCTGCTGCGGTTGCTAATCCGGACACCCTTGTCGCTAAGCGCCGCCACGATGCGCAGCTCGAACCCTTTCGGGACGGCCAGGACGTGCACACCCTCCCCCTGCTTGAGCATCCCCAGCCTGGCTACGCCCCACCGGACGCACAAACGGCCTTCGCTGTTGCTACCGCTGCAGCTCCTGTTGGCGACCCCACCGTCGCACAGCGCCGTCCCGATGCGCAGTGCGACCCCTCGCGTCCCGATGCGCACCGCGACCCCTCGCGTCACGAGCTCCAGGTTGAACACCTCCCACCACCCCCCCAATACCCCCCGCTGGATATGCCCTTCACCACCCCGGACCTCTCATCCCGTAGGCGCGCTCTCACCTCGTCCCCCCCTCCCGTGGCCACCCGCACCTGTACGGCCCGCCGCCTACCATGGCCGGCCGCTCTCCCTTTCCCGGTGATCCACCTCCTCCCTTCCATGGACGGCATTCTCCCCCAGCCCAGCGTGGCGACCACACCACCCGTGGCAGTCGTCGCCCCACCATTGACCCGGTAGTCATCGGCCGAGCGGCACACGAAGCCCCCGGCTTCGACAAGGACGCCCTCAACCGGTCCATGAAGATGTCGGTCCCCGTCATGGGCCCGACCACGGACTTTAAGCAATGGAAGAGGACCTTCCTTAATTTCCTCTCCATCAAGGCCGCATATCTCATTCCGCAGCTGGCCATCCGCGACTCCGGCGTGTGGCTCGACGAACTAGCACAACACTACGCCTACACGCTGCTCCTCCATCCAACTAGCGCGAATCAGCGCGCTTACCATGCGATGAAATGCGTTTCTCCGGCCCGCCCTGACCGCGCCGCTGCCGCGTGGGACATCCTGTGTGAACGTCTCGACCGTCGGTCTTTTGCTCGCTCCATGTCCCTCATGGAAAACCTGATGGTCACACAACGCCATGGTCAGTCACTCAGTGACTATGTCCACTCCATGCGCCATACCTTTGACGACTACAACGAGACGTACCAAATGGTTGATGGCTCCGCTTCCATCCACCCCCACAACCTCGGTCTCCTCATGCTGCGCAATATTTCCCGCAGCTGCCCACACGGTCAAGCGAAACAATGCGTAATCAACGCCTTTGACACAGACTACCTCATGTCGGCTGATGAAGTGATGGCCAGCATCCTCCACCTCGCGCACAACATGGACGACGACCCTGCCCCGGACACACCCGCTCCGGCCGCATCACCCCCTCCCATCTCCGCGTTCGTCGCTGCGGGCCGCGGCTCGCAGAGCGGTCGAGGCCAACCACACCGTAATCCTCGCGGCCATCGACCCAACAAGTGTGGCGTTTGTGGCAGCCTCAACCATCTCATGTCCGCCTGCACTACCACGGATGACGCTATCCTTAAGTGGAACCTCGCCAAGCGTAAGATGACCGTCCAGAAGTACGGCGCCGCCGGTGGCACCACCTCTGCTCACGGTGCTCTGCTCAACGACGTCCCTGCCGACGACGCCCCGCCGATGACACCGACAGCTTACCCACCCTCGAGGACTGCGCTGATGACTACGATGACGACGAGGTGAGTGTCCCTTTCAGCTCTTTGGCATTCTCCTCTTCCCTCGCCCCAGGTCGTAACCTATCACAGTTCTGGGTCGTTGATTCCGCCTGCTCGATTAACCTCACCGCGTTCCGAGATGACTTCGTGAAGTTCACACCCCCCTCCGCTTTCTCTCGCGTGGGCGGTGTCGGCGTTGACGTTAAGGGCAGTGGCTCAGTGCGGATTTCTGTCGGACTTGCCTCTGGCCAGCTCATTCACCGCATTGTGTATGCACTCTACACCCCCGACCTATCATCTCGCTCCGCTCAGCGTATCGGCAGACTTCTTAGTGTCAGCTGGATGCAAACTCACAGCGGATGTGAATTCGTCTTCCCCTCCAACTCTGACACTGGTATGCTTTTGGTACCCATAGGCATGGGTGTGCTAGAACCGTCCGGAAACGGTCTCTACCTCCTTCCCCACCAGCCGGACCTCCCTTCAAGCCCATCCGCAACGGCGGTACTTGACCCCTCACCTCAGGTTGCCCTTACTGCCCAGTGTGACCCCGTACTGTGGCACCGTCGGTTTGGCCACCTAAACATGCAAAGCCTTCAGGCCCATCATACTCACGGCGTCCCGACTAGCCATGTGTTAGCTAGCAATGTAAACAAAGTTTCTTGCGACTCTTGCTTACTCCACAACGCCACAGTTGCACCACGCAACACAGCCGCTTGCGCGAAGCCATCCCGCCCCCTCCTCAACATGTCCGCTGATCTCTGGGGACCGGTCAATGTCCCCTCCCCTCCCCTCGTCATCGACCACCACACCAACTGCATGTGGGTGCGGTTCCTTAAGTCTAAAGACGACGCATGTTCGGAGTTGGAAACCATCCTCTTGGACATCAAACACTTGCATGCCCGCCATTACTCTCAGTTGGGCGCGTTCGCACCGGTCCTCAAGTTTGACTCCGACTATGTGTTTGAAGCTGTTGTCACTCGCCGGATGTGCGCACACCTCGGCGTCGGGGTCCAGTTCTCTGCCTCATACGCCCACCACATGCTCGGCAAAGCCGAACGTCCTTGGCGCACTATCCGGGACAATGCATCGGCGATGCTCCACAACATGGCCGTTCCCAACTCCATGTGGTCGTGCGTTGTCAACACTGTTGTGTACCTCCACGTACAGTCGCTCGGTCGGATCCAATGGTGGCGTCCCCCTCACACTCCTTACGTCGTCGGTGCCCGACGCTTCCAAGTTCCGCGTCTTCGGCTGCGCCGTTTTTGTCAAGGTATCCGACAAGCAACGTCGGAAACTCAGTGAAAAAGCATTTCGCGGCGTCTTGGTGGGCTATCCTCCTGACGCACCCGGGTACCGTGTCTACAACCCGGAAACGCGTCGCATCACCACTTCCGTTCATGTTGTCTTTCAGGAAGACACCCCATGCTTCGACACACAACCCTCCGTCGACTCGGTCATCACCGACTCTTTGGCAAACGTACCCGCAGCCTCACCCCTATCCCACCCCATTGACCTCACATTACCCACACCCCTACCCCCCCCGGCAGCCCCTCGCCATACTCGGCTCCGCTCACACCCCATTCGATACGGCGATATGGTTGCCCACTTGTCCGACTACCCCCCGACCCTCGTGACGGCGTGTTGTGATCCTGAACAAGGCAAAGCTCCAGAGGACATATTTGAGCACCCTCACGTCCCCGTCTTTATCACGGGTCCCCCACACACACTTGCCGGCACGTCCCCTACTGCCGTCGCCCTCCTCTCCGTCCGGGAGTGTGTGGAACCAAAATCCTACCGGGCTGCGCTGGACAGCGCCCAAGCCCCCCACTGGCAAGCAGCTATGCAACAGGAGTATTCCTCCCTCATGGACAACGGCACGTGGGAACTTGTGGACCTCCCCCCAAGCCGCATGGTCGTTTACAACATGTTGATCTTCAAAGTCAAGTCGGATACAGCCGGCGACGTCTCCCGCTTCAAAGCGCGGTTCGTCGCCAAGGGGTGTAGCCAACGCGCTGGACTGGACTACACAGAGACCTTCTCCCCGGTCATCCGCATGGCCAGCCTGCGTCTCTTCCTAACCATCGCAGCCGCCCGCGACCTTGAACTCTGCCAGCTTGACATCGACACAACGTTTCTCTACACTCCCATCCGGGAGGATGTGTACATCCGCCAGCCCCTCGGCTTCAACGATGGCACGTCCAAGGTTTGTCACCTCAAGCGCTGCCTCTACGGCCTTAAACAGTCCCCCCACGAGTTCAACATGCTACTTCGTGCATGGCTCGTCGACCATGGATGGCAACAATGCGTCTCCGACCCGTGCATATACATCTACCGCACCGGCCACGTTTTCGCCATGATCGCCATGCACGTCGATGACATCCCCGCGGCATGCAATGATGCCACTTGGCTCGCATCGTTCAAAGCTCAACTCGGAGCACGGTTCAAGATCAAGGACCCCAGCGACCTCTCCAAACTCCTCGGCGTGCACATTACCCGCGATCGCTCCACGCGCACAATCTCGTTGGACCAATCCAAGTACCTGCGCGAAATACTCGCCAAGTACGGCATGTCCGACTCTAAGCCGTCGTCACTTCCGATGGATCCGGGCTTTCTCGCCGGCCTCGCGCACATGAACTCGCCCTTTCTCACCGGGGTGGCCAAGGACGTCTACCCCAGCCTCTTGGGCAGCCTCCAGTACGCAGCCGTCTGCACGCGCCCCGATGTCTCCACGGCATTGAGCATCCTCGGCTCCGCCCAAGCCTCACCCACGGAGGCACACTTGCATGCTCTGAAAAAGGTCCTCCGCTACCTTCATGGCACCATCGACATGCGCATGACGTTGGGGGGGGGGGGGGGGGGGGGGGGGGGGGGGGGGGGGGGGGGGGGGGGGGGGGGGCTAGACCACAACCTCCAACTCACAGGCTTTGCCGACGCTGACTGGGCCAACGACAGCAGCACCCGCAAGTCTCGCTCCGGCTATCTCTTCACCCTCGGACGCGGGCTAATCAGTTACAAGTCCAAACAACAGACTTGTGTGGCTCAATCCACGTGTGAAGCCGAGTACTACTCTGCGGCTGACGCCACCAAGGAGGGACTCCACCTCCGACAACTCATGGGGGAAATCTTCAACTCCCCCATCACCGAAACCACCACCATTTGGGAGGACGACCAAAGCGCCATGGCATACTCCCAGAATGCCTTGGTCATCGAGAAGACCAAGCACATCGGTATGAAGTGGCACTTCCTCAAAGACCACGTGGAGCAGGGAACCATCAAGTTGAGGTACCTCCCCACTTACCAGATTGTGGCTGACATGCTCACCAAACCCCTCCCATGACATGCACTGGCAAGACACCGAAGTGCGATCCTTGGAAGACAAGACCCAATGCAACGCTTCATCCCGTAGCTACCTTCAGGGGGAGTGTTGTAAGTAATGCCGTATACGTATTAGTTGCAGATAGCTATTGTAAGTTACTCTAGATATGATTATTACATGTCTAGATCGGACATACCGATAAATTGTTTGACTCGGTACAGAGCTGTCGCTAGGCTACAGCTCTCTCACTTCTGTTGTCCCGACACCACGCATGTAGGTTGGTTGTCATGTTTGCGTGACTGTGACTGTAACTACGTTTGCGTGAGTTATCTTCCACACTGACCGTGTTTGCATGGTTCAATAACGTGCCCGATCACTCGCCGTACTAGCCAGAAAAAACGTATTACCTCTACCTAGCCATCCCGTCGGCTCGCTTCTACCTCCGCGAATTGCACGACGTCCTCGCTACTCGGACATGATGGGGAGGACGGGTGAAACTCGCGTCTCGGCTGAAGCGGGACCTCCAGTGGTGGACACAAAGTCACAAGTCCCCTCCGCCAACAACGGCCGCTCCGTCTTCTCCCCAGTCGAGACCGCCTATTGGCACTGCGACATCTCAAGTTACGGCTAGAGGCAGTGCTGAACGAGCAACTGAAAGCACGGGTTTTTTGGCCATCGCCAAATCCACATCTACACATCATCTAGAAAGAATTGAAGGCCGTGCGACTCGCAGCCCTTTCATTCCTCCCACTACTGCGAGGACGAAAAGTACTCTTGTACGAGGACAATCAAGCGGTGATAGTTGTACTCATTCATCTTACGTCCCGATCGCCAGCCGTGATGGACGAACTTCGGAAACCTTGGGAACTCATCGACACCAACAGCATCGGCATTCGCGCGCGCTATATTCTATCCGCGGCCAACGTATAGGCCGAAAAACTCAGCCGCGAAAGAGACACTACGACTAGCAACTCATCCCCCGCATATTTACCTACCTAGACTCACTGTGGTGCCCCCATTCCATCGACAGATTTTTCACGCAAGGTAACACCCAGCTCCCTCGTTGCAATGCCCGCCGGCGAGACCCAACCGCCAAAGCCGTGGACTACCTCGGAGACCAACCGGTACAACCCACCTTAGACGCTCCTTCGCAACCTCGTCCAAAAGTTACGCTAATCTCGCGCCGAAGCAACAGCCATCGCGCCATAATGGCCCGCCAAACAATGGTAGCAACTAATAAGCGAGTTATCCGACAGGCAAATCTTGTATACACCCTCCCGTGATTTATTCTTTCTAGGCAAGCGTGGAGCGTACGAGGGCGTAGGACCGCCCACCAGGAGCGTCACGGCCTTCCACGTACCACACCAGCTTGGCTCTACCGATCACGGGGAACTCTCAACCCAGCCCCGACCGCCTGGACTTCCGCGCCCATATCAACACACGTATGGACATCCGCGGACAGCAACCTCCCCGCCGTACCAATGAAGTACCAACTCGTCGAACTTTCAACCCACGGACCTTGGCACGCCTCGATGCGCAACCACGTCGGCGCACCCGTCGGGACGGACGACATGAGCGACCTCGTGCTCGACCTCCTCACCGGATCCCTCGCCCCCACCACCTAAAACAACTACGGCACCGGAATGCGACGTTTCACGGTTTTTTGCGACGAAGAGGGCATCACCCCGATACAAGCTACCGCGGCCGATATGCTTCGCTTTACATCATGGCTCGCAAGAGCTAGAACCATAGCGGCCAGTATCCTCCAACTCTACTTCTCAACGATCAACAAGTTCTTTCGCGATCACCTTGAGGAGCCACTAGCGATGGGACCACTTCTAACGGATGCACGTCGAGGACTCGCCATGCAGCAACACCCCATCACCGACCCCGACATCCGCGTCCAAATACCATCACGCATCGTACAACAAATGCTACAATTTGCCCACCGACACTACCGCGCGCTAACATGGCAACCGGACACCCTCGTACACATCAAGACCTTCCGCGCGATTATTGTACTCTGCACTAACTACTACTATTTTTGCCGCGCGGAAACCGGAGTACGCTGCCACATGGACGACATCGCGGTCGACATGACTGGCGGTAACATATTGTTATTCGTACGAAAGGCAATGGGAGATCAACGTAGAACCGCGGCCGACAAGCCTCTACTACAACTCCCGATTTGCTATTGTACCGTACCGCTACAAGCGGACCTCCTAGAGGCGTTTACGGTTGGACGTACCAATTACTGCGAAAAACTCGACAATGGACCCGAGTCCGCAAACTTTTGGGCCGTCACACGCGACGAGACACCGCACGCGTGCATTGCATGGACCATCATCGAGTGGATTCGAGAGGAGCGCAGCGCCATCGGCGCGTCCCCCCCCCCCCCCTCTCGCAATTCAAATGGACATCGCATAGCCTACGGAAGGGCGCGGCGTCCGACGCCGCATGCATCGGCGCATCCTTCATCAAGATTCGCTACATGGGTGGTTGGTTGAAAACTAGCGACGTCGTCACTAGCAATTACATTGACCCTACAATCAGTGAAACAATGGCGGCCTTATTGTTCTATGATTGGTTAGTCGCCACACCCCCGGATTAGTAGCCTACGCTGACCTTCGGCCGGTATTAGATGGCATAATTTGACTCCGAATCGGTAAATTATTATGTTGGTAAAATATTAGCGTTTTACGGTTGGTATTGAAAAAAATTCTTACAAGAAAAAGCAGTGGAGGCCACCAAGCAAAAAAGAAGAAGAAAGGAGTAAAAAACCTAAGCCCGAGGAACATGAAGGCATGCCACAGCACCAACATTGCCCTCATGAAAAGCGTCGCGGAGATAAGAACCCCGAGTGCCATGAAGAGCAGCAGAAAGACGTTGCATGAATTCTCGTCGCACATCCCCCAAAAAACGCCGAAACGGAACATAAGTAGATCGACGAACAAAATGCTGCATACGGACATAAATGTCAGAGCGCAAGGAACGAGAGTCAGCGGCCCCCATGCCAGGGAAGCGACGAACAGCCACCAAAATAGCCAAGCGATCGACCAACTCAGCCGCCATCGGCGCCAACCGGCCCCCATCCTCCATGGCTAAGGGGTAGTAGTCATGGACCGACTGAACCGAAGGCGTGCCAAGCAAAGCGGAAGTGCGGAGGTCCGCATCAAGTTTGCCTTGCTGAGCTCCCAATGCAAGGCTGCCAGGGAGTGGAAGGCGAGCACCTATACGAGGAACGTTGGTGTTCGTGCGAGCACTTGTAACCGTCACATCAACAACAAGATGACGGTGCGGAGCCATGAAGTCCAACCAAATCACATCCCCAGGACGATCACGTGAAGCTCCCGACCGAATACGGCGGACCTCCAACCGCAAGTCCCGGCCCTTAGTAGCCCTCGCTTCAAGCATGAACTTTTCAAGCACGTGGACAATACGGTCGTGGAGTTGAATGATATACCAAGAGCACGGGCACCGGGGGATATGGTCCATGAGCATAGCGGCTGTTGAGCGCTCACCCGACATAAAGATGCTCGATACCGTCGACGAAGATCCATACCCGCGAGATTCTGAAGGGGCCTCATTGCACCGAGGGCATTTTCGAACATGAGCGGCGCGCTCCGCAGTCAAGCCAAGCACCCGGTGGGCTGCCATCGTATAGCAATCGGATGGCACCTTGAAACTGGACTCATGTGAAGCGAAAAAGAGAGCCAAAGCCCCGCGACCCGTACCCGAAATCACCCTCATATAGTCCGGTGGGGAAGGTCTCCAGAACGCCAAGAGGTCAAGGTAGGCCCGGGCACGAAGAATGCGCGAAATGCCCCGTTGAATGTGGCCCCCATAATCTCCCAAGCGAGTGAGAGCATCGGGAGTCGGAAGTTGTAAGCTAGTCACTTGGGTAGCGGGTGCCACCGCATTGTTGACCGTACATACCACCATCTCGACATCGGGCCCGGCATAATCAGAAAGGTTTTGGTTCAGTGTGTTAGTCAACACCACAAGCTCCGATTCCGAAAACCCGCCCATAGTGGAGATAGAGTCGTACGAATTGCGCAATTGGACCGCCCACGGTAAAGTAGAATTGGCAACATTCAGTAGTTCCTGTCGGATGAGACCGTACAAAGGACCTAGCGACTCGGACTCGTAATCAGTAATCAGGTTGGCGAGGGTCGCAGTGAATGAAGCATAGTGAGCAGGTTCGGCGTCGAGCTCGAGGGACGGTACATTAAGCCCCCCAAACTCCGCAGGGAGGGAGAGCTGCCGTTTAGCACAATTCAGTTGATCGAGTGTTTGTGCGTCCAAAGAAACGCCCAAGATTCGATAAACTGCTGCACGAACGGCCCTATCTGCAGTAGCAAGGTACGGTCGGCAGATATCTGGGGGGAGGGTGCGGAGCAAGAAACCATAGCGGCGTACCGCACACGTGATCATCAAGCGGAAAGCGGCGTGTGTCCCTCCGAATTCCGACATAGCAAAGCATACGATCTTGTCCAAGAGGAGTTGATGAGCCTCAACGGTGTCTTGCAGCCAAGAGTGAACATTGTTCTCATTATGAGACGATGGAGGGCCGTCTGCCATCGAGAAATCCATCGCCAAAGGGGCTCCAAGGTTACTAGTACCCGTAACAACGGGGACCATCGCCCGTATCACCTCGACAAGTTCAAGGGCCGTATCCGGAGGTACGATGCACGAAGATTTGATTGGTTGAACATTCGAGCAGACTTTTCCCAGTTCCTCCGTAGCCACCGTAATCACAGTCGGGACGAAAGGCGTTTTGATCAAATACTTGCCATCATCAAAAAAGGCTTGGATCGCCGTTGAATCCTTGCACCGTTCTCAAATATTCCGGAGGGGGGTGCTTATCGCGAGGTTGAACAAAAGCGGGCCAAGAGGATCTCCTTGTCGGACACCCGTACGAGATTGAACCGTGCCGTGTAGGAGCGAAGCATCGTTGGGGTCGAAGTAATACGGTTAGTCAACGTACCATGTTGAGTCCGCCGAAGGCAACGCGCGGAGACAAAGCGTCACATCATGCGCATTAAATTGTCCGCGGCGAACGCTCACATGCTTTACCTCTAAAGCAGCTCCTCTACCTGGTAGCAGCCACCTGCTGCCTTTGCGCTCGCCCAATCGGCTCGCGCAACCCAACCACCCTTCCCTAATCAAGCAATGAATAGAAATTAGAAATAACAACTATGTACGTATAGGTGTTTTGGTGCCGGTCTATATAAACTGTAAACAAGCTGTCAGTTTTGACAAAATCTGACTCCCAGTCGCAAAATGCGTATATAGAACGTCCACCGAAACGTACCTAGGTACATGTACGGGTTCCCATCATCTTCGCCTTTTGAGGCGGCCCCTTCATTCATCGAGTAGCCCCGCGCGACAGGTCATCAGACTTGGAATGCCAGCAGAGCACCGACTCGTTATTTCTGGACAGGCAACCCATCTGCTACACTCGCGGCGGATGCCAGTTACAAACGCAGCCATCTGAATTCTCCGTCAGTTTGCTGTATCGCCCAATTGCCATCCTCCCCATCCAATTTCAGGCTGCCTTAGCGCCTAACAACTGGCGCTGCAGTGGTCATACTACTTAGCCAGGCTAACCGTCGCTGCTATTTCGGCATTTCAGTCGTATCTTCTTCCGCACGACCGAGTCTGAAGGCCACTCACACTACGGGGCAGAACACCCGACCTCCAACCTAGCGTCGCTTTTTCCTAATATCTGTATTGAAGACCCGCTTACTTGTGGAACGACGTAGTCTGCACCGTTCGGTAAAGCTCTCAACACGCTGGTGCCACGCCGGCTACAGTACTCCACGTCGAATCAACAGGTCGCAGTAGCAGCACCGCCATGGCTGACGAATTCCCGCGTCGCGGGCTTTCCAACGTATTCAGCGGCCCGCTAGATCTCGCCAGCTGTAGCCCCACCGCCCTGCAGCAGCTGTTTCAAAAGCAAGCGGGTTACCTGAATTATTTTTTCTCCAACCTTGAGTATGACGAGGTGGCGAAGTTTTGTCAGGCCTGCCTCGACTGCGAGGGCGTGATCTGTTTTACCGGCGTCGGAAAGTCGGGCTTCATCGCGCAGAAGATCACCCAGACGCTCGTATCAACCGGCACCAAGGCCGTCTTCCTCAGTCCCACCGATGCACTGCACGGTGACATCGGGATTATCGGCAAGGACGACCTGCTCGTCTGCTTCTCCAAGTCCGGCGGCACCGAAGAACTCCTAAAACTCATCCCGTACGCGAGGGTACGCGCCTACCTTTTCAGCTGAGAGTTGCTATGCTGCGTAGCCCGAGAGGAACTAGATTGAAACATGATAACGCATGTGTGTGTATATGTGTGTGGGGGGGAGGGGGGGGGGGGGGGTTACGGACGGGGTGCATGAGTTTCATGGTGGTTTTGTGTTTGCAGGCCAAGGGCGCCAGATTGGTGTCGGTTGCATCCATTAAGG
>JAPMLY010001475.1:0-17686 GCA_026401115.1 Tetraselmis chui | reverse complement strand
CTCGAAACTAATTTGAATCAAATATATTAAAAACTCAGACCTTTTCAGACCTAAATGGCGCTCTAATTTCGCCAGACACACGAACATGTTCATAATTGGCAATGGCCCCTCTACTTCCGCACACCGTCGCCAAGCTCGCCACCTTGCGACCTCCTCTCCGGCCTTGTTTTCCCTTTGTGCCTCGGGCGACCACCTTCTATCTGCCACCCAAGCTCGCCCTCTTACCGCTCCATGCCTACACTGTGTGGCTGCTCCCGTTTCTCCAATGCTGCCCCACGACTATGTTGGCAGCTCCCGGCCGCCGCTCATTGGATCACGCCCCCTCCGAATGGCTGTCACCCCTCCCCCCCCTGCTTGGGGTGGCCTCCCCCCCTTGGCTCCACTCCCTTCCCCACCCCGGGCCGAACCGGAGCTTACCCCCCTCACTCCCCCCCCTACACATGATGGACCCCCGATACCTCATGGACAACCTTTTATGCCCTCATCTGCAGCTGCACTCCGCCGAGAGGCTGCTCTCCGATCCCCCCCTCGGGCCGCTACTCCTGCCTCATGGTGCTCCGACAACGACCCGGTCGCTTGTCTACTTGAGTTCAGACCTGTCACTGCGGCCCGAGGGGTTTGTGCGACAGCGAGAGACGACCTACGTTCTGCCCTACAAGACACCCTTGAATATGCGACCTCCCTTCCCTCAACGGACTCTCGGGCTGCTGGAGCTTTTTTGGCAATTCACCTCTTTGGCGGCCTCCTCCTCCGACCGTTCCCGGCGGCGACCGGTGCTCGCATCCGCTCCCTGGTTCAACGTCGAGTCCGTCTCTGGTTCTCTACGTCCGGAGAGGACGGACTCACGGGCATTGACACCCTTCTACGTGATATTCGAGATGGAGGTGAGCTTGCACGTGCGTGCCCGGGAGCTTCTGCGCCTAGACGCCCCGGCGGTCGGGGCCGGGGTGGGGGGGGCTCTCGCCGTCGCCGGGCCCAGAACACTCAACGAGAGCAGCACCACCCACCGACTCGCCTTTCTGAAAGTGACCTCCGACGCCGTGCTGCCTTCCGTCGGGCCCGTGAGCTAG
Source organism: Tetraselmis chui (assembly GCA_026401115.1). NCBI lineage: Eukaryota > Viridiplantae > Chlorophyta > Chlorodendrophyceae > Chlorodendrales > Chlorodendraceae > Tetraselmis > Tetraselmis chui. The sequence continues at coordinate 16,616 of JAPMLY010001475.1, read as the reverse complement.
TGGAAGTTGGCCAGTTGCGACGGGCCCGGATGGCCCTAGACGGAGCCGACTTCGGAATGGTGGAGGACGCGGACGCGGCTTTGGCCGCTCTTCAGCGGTTGCATCCTCCTCCCGGTACTCCCCATCCAGACTGTGATCTCCCCGACCCTCTGCCCCCCCCGGCGCGCCCACCCCTCACGTATTTAGATGACAGTGATAGCCTCAAAATATGGGAGGAGTCTATGCTCCTTGTCTTGAGAAAAGCACCTCGCTTGTCAGCCCCCCACGTTGATGGCTGGCGATGGGAACATGTCCGTGACTTGAATGTTCCGGCATGGCGTAAGTGGGTTAACCGCTACTCGGCGGGAAACATTCCCGAGGCTGCGGCGGACTTTCTGGCGAGTGCGACCGGGTGGGCTCTTCACAAGCAAACTGGGGTTGACCGCGACGCCACTCGCCTTCGAGGTGAGGCTCCTAAAGTCCGGCCGTTGGCTGCCGGCAGCGTTTTGTCGCGGTTAGCTCATTGTCACGCCATAGCGCGGATAGCGACTGTCGCGGCCAACCACCTTGGCCCTGTACAACGATCGGTTTTCACCAAAGCGGGTATCGAGCGAGCCATTCATACCACTCGCATTGGCCTACAAGCTATTCCTGATTGCAGCCTTCTAAGCTTGGACCTGGAAAACGCCTTCAACACCATCTCCCGCCGGAGTTTCCTTGCGGAGCTGTACAAGAACCCTGACTTGCATCCCATTATCCCGTTGGTTGAGATGATATATTCACGGGACTCCACGGTGTATTACTTCGACCCCAACGATGCTTCGCTCCTACACGGCACGGTTCAATCTCGTACGGGTGTCCGTCAAGGAGATCCTCTTGGCCCGCTTTTGTTCAACCTGGCGATAAGCACCCCCCTCCGGAATATTGGAGAACGGTGCAAGGATTCAGCGGCGATCCAAGCCTTTTCTGATGATGGCAAGTATCTGATCAAAACGCCTTTCGTCCCGATTGTGATTACGGTGGCTACGGAGGAAATGGGGAAAGTCTGCTCGAATGTTCAACCAATTAAATCTTCGTGCATGGTACCTCCGGATACGGCCCTTGAACTTGTCGAGGTGATACGGGCGATGGTCCCCGTTGTTACGGGTACTAGTAACCTTGGAGCCCCTTTGGCGATGGATTTCTCGATGGCAGACGGCCCTCCAGCGTCTCATAACGAGAACTATGTTCACTCTTGGCTGCAAGACACCGTTGAGGCTCATCAACTCCTCTTGGACAAAATTGTATGCTTTGCTATGTCGGACTTCGGAGGGACTCACGCCGCTTTCCGCTTGATGATCACGTGTGCGGTACGCCGCTATGGTTTCTTGCTCCGCACCCTCCCCCCAGATATCTGCCGACCGTACCTTGCTACTGCAGATAGGGCCGTTCGTGCGGCAGTTTATCGAATCTTGGGCGTTTCTTTGGACGCACAAACACTCGATCAACTGAATTGTGCTAAGCGACAGCTCTCCCTCCCGGCGGAGTTTGGGGGGCTTAATGTACCGTCCCTCGAGCTCGACGCCGAACCTGCTCACTATGCTTCATTCACTGCGACCCTCGCCAACCTGATTACTGATTACGAGTCCGAGTCGCTAGGTCCTTTGTACGGTCTCATCCGACAGGAACTACTGAATGTTGCCACTTCTACTTTACCGTGGGCGGTCCAATTGCGCAATTCGTACGACTCTATCTCCACTATGGGCGGGTTTTCGGAAACGGAGCTTGTGGTTTTGACTAACACACTGAACCAAAACCTTTCTGATTATGCCGGGCCCGATGTCGAGTTGGTGGTATCTACGGTCAACAATGCGGTGGCACCCGCTACCCAAGTGACTAGCCTACAACTTCCGACTCCCGATGCTCTTACTCGCTTGGGAGATTCTGGGGGCCACATCCAACGGGGCATTTCGCGCATTCTTCGTGCCCGGGCCTACCTTGACCTCTTGGCGTTTTGCAGACCTTCCCCACCGGACTACATGAGGGTGACTTCGGGTACGGGTCGCGGGGCTTTGGCTCTCTTTTTCGCTTCACATGAGTCCAGTTTCAAGGTGCCATCCGATTGCTATATGATGGCAGCCCACCGGGTGCTTGGCTTGACTGCGGAGCGCGCCGCTCATGTTCGAAAATGCCCTCGGTGCAATGAGGCCCCTTCAGAATCTCGCGGGTATGGATCTTCGTCGACGGTATCGGGCTTCTTTTTGTCGGGTGAGCGCTCAACAGCCGCTATGCTCATGGACCATATCCCCCGGTGCCCGTGCTCTTGGTATATCATTCAACTCCACGACCGCATTGTCCACGTGCTTGAAGAGTTCATGCTTGAAGCGGGGGCTACTAAGGGCCGGGACTTGCGGTTGGAGGTCCGCCGTATTCGGTCGGGAGCTTCACGTGATCGTCCTGGGGATGTGGTTTGGTTGGACTTCATGGCTCCGCACCGCCATCTTGTTGTTGATGTGACGGTTACAAGTGCTCGCACGAACACCAACGTTCCTCGTATAGGTGCTCGCCTTCCACTCCCTGGCAGCCTTGCATTGGGAGCTCAGCAAGGCAAACTTGATGCGGACCTCCGCACTTCCGCTTTGCTTGGCACGCCTTCGGTTCAGTCGGTCCATGACTACTACCCCTTCGCCATGGAGGATGGGGGCCGGTTGGCGCCGATGGCGGCTGAGTTGGTCGATCGCTTGGCTATTTTGGTGGCTGTACGTCGCTTCCCTGGCATGGGGGCCGCTGACTCTCGTTCCTTGCGCTCTGACAGTTATGTCCGTATGCAGCATTTTGTTCGTCGATCTACTTCTCTTCCGTTTCGGCGTTTTTTGGGGGATGTGCGACGAGAATTCATGCAACGTCTTTCTGCTGCTCTTCATGGCACTCTGGGTTCTTATCTCCGCGACGCTTTTCAGGAAGGCAGTGCTGATGCTGTGGCATGCCTTCCTGTTCCTCGGGCTTAGGTTTTTTTCTTCCTTTCTTTCTTTTTCTTGCTTGGTGGCCTCCACTGCTTTTTCTTGTAAGAAATTTTTTTGAACAAAAACTCAGACCTTTCGCGAACGGTGGCAAAGATCACCAAAGACCCGGCCTTAAACTGTGTACAGGTAAGAGACAAGCAGGGGGGGAAACCCTAACTACCCAGCACTCACCTGTAGCCCTAAATATATCAAAAAGGTGCGGAATATCATCAGTGCAATTTGCCGAGTCTCAGGCACCCGGGTACCTGGACTAGCGGTTCCATCATACCCCTATCTGTAGGGTTTACGAATCACTCAGCATTTTAAAAAAACCTAAGAATCATAAATCTACAGAGTTGCGCCATGAACCCTTTAATAACCGTAACATATAGTCATTTACTTACAAGGAAAGCAGTGGAAACAACCAACAGGAAAAAAGGGAAGACAAACGGGAAGTAAACTGTTCCAGAATGATTATCGGTGAATCTTACTTACAAACACCAACAAGCGCTCTGGCGCATGGTGGACGTGGGTTACCTCGCCGACGCCCTGAGCGGACTTGAGCACCGAGTTGACCGTCTTCCCCTTCATAGAGTACGGCTTCCCCTCCACCCGCGCCGCCTCGTAGGAGGCCATCAGATGGTTCATCAGCCCCGCCTCCGTCACGTTGCGCAGCTCATCCTCCCGGTCGCACAGCCAGAGCAGCATCGACGCCGCAAACTCCTCCTCCTCCGCGTCACCCAGCGTGAAGCCCAACTGCGAGCTGCACACCTGCACCTGCATGCCCTCTGACCCACCCAGCGCTGCCACCTACCCATATCAGGAGCCAACCCCATCAGCGCCAACACTCCAATGGGCAATTACTCACACACACACACACACACACACACACACACACACACACACACACACACACACACACACGCACACACACACACACACACAAACACGCCCACTCTCTCTCTCTCTCTCACACACACACACACACACACATATTCCTAACCTTTCGCGATACCTCTCGACGTCAAACCGTGCAAACGGTAACCCCCAAAAACCCTGATTGAAAAAAAATCATCCCTAAACGCCAGTAATACACCGTGATAAGATTATTTGAAACATGCAGCCAACACCGTCGCGGCCCACGTCGAGCATGCAAACCATCCCAAAGCAAAAAGTGAAACACCCGACCCCCCCACGAAACCCTCTTGTCCTTTGCTCTGCATTCCCGCCCCATCTGTCATTCTGTCTACTTGAATCTCCCCCATTCACACGTCTACAACCACCAGCGTATCACCACCCTATCTGCGTAATACACCTCACAATAATCTGCATACCCCTGCTTCCCCCCCTCGCATGTCCGCATGTCGTGAAAAAATCGCTAGCTGCAAAAATGTAGACAAAGACGCACGCACCCACACACACAAACACACACACACACACACACACACACATCTTTACTAAGCCTTCTCGGCGCTGGTTGGGCGAGGAGCATTGACCTGTGCGCTTCGAAAGGCGTGTAGCGGACTGTCCATCTGGAACGGCGTCTGCATGAAGGCGTGCGCCATGGGCTTGCTGACGGCGGGGCTAAGGTGCGCCTTCATCGCTTTCGCCGCGCTCTGCCCCGCGCCCACCGCCACCAGCAGCCGCGCAAAGCGGTACGACATCAGCCAATTATCCTCCGACAGGAAAGGGCTCTCCGCGCGCGCCCAATGCTGCGCGGGCTGCAGGCCCGAGAGCGGCGTGAAGCTGTTGAGCAGCGCGCGCGGGGCGTCGTCGTACTTGAGCAGCAGGTGGCGCAGGAGGCTGTCCAGCTGACTGTCTGCGTGCATCTCCTCCAACTTGCGCTGCTGCGACAGAGGTAGCCCTTCCGTCCCATCTGCGCACCAAAAACGGAGCGCACACGTACCAGTCAGTGCCAGCCAACGAGGCTGATGGGCAGTCACGCACTACAGTGCCTTCACCCCATTTGTCTGAAATCAAATACAATTTCAAATAATAATACGGGTGCTTTACTTAAATGCGCGACGGGACACCGCCCGAAGGATGCTAGCCACAGCTTTCAGAACGGCGAGGGATAAAACCAAAAATCAGGCTAGTAACAGAGAAAACGTAAGATGAATGAGTGGAAGCGACTTGGTGCGGTGTATGGGGCAGCAACGGTGGACGTGATGTCCGCGCTTGCGCTTGGTCTTTTTTTGTGTGTGTGTTTGTGTATATGTGTGTGTGTGTGTGCTCGTCTGTGCATCCGCACGTGCAAATATTTTTGTGTAGACTGAGGAAATGAATGCGAAAGCAGGTGAAACTAGCCAAATTCAGAGTGGCATAGGTTATGTTTGACGTATGACAGGCATATCGTGTGTGTGTGTGTGTGTGTGTGTGTGTGTGTGTGTGTGTGTGTGTGTGTGTGTGTGTGTGTGTGTGTGTGTGTGTGTGCAAGTGTGTGCGGTATTAGGTGTCCATTACAGTATGTCCATTACAGTATGTTTGCATTCCGCTTAATGTGTTTGCGTGTGGAGGTGGTTGTGAGCGGGTACGTATGTTTATGTGAGCGAGTGCGTTAGTTTCAAGAGAAGTGTGTGACGGGAGGAGTGGCGTGGGTGGGGGTGTGTTGCACCTCTGTGCGGTTGGGGTTTCTGAAAATGAGTATGTACGATTGAGATAAGGGGCTGAGGCGAGGGGTGACAGGCAAAGGCGGCACACCAAAGATGCTCTCGGGTGGCTCCCACTCGTTAAGCGGCCGCACCCACTCCTCCGGCGACACAAACTCAGCAAGCCGAACCAGCTGCAGCGCAGTAAGCGGCTGGTTGGCCATGTGCATGGCGTCCAGGTCGATGGAGGCCTCAGAGATAAGGTCCAGCGTGGACTCCACCTCGGGGAAGGGGCGCAGGAAGTCGGCGAGTTTGCCCGCGTCGCTGTAAAGACTCTTTGTGGCGTTCCCAAAATTTGTAAGTGAGCCCAATCTTGCATTCGCACGCATGGCCACCACTCTCACCGCACCCGGCCTGCGAGAGCCTACGGCAACAGCCCAGGACATTGCCACCAGGGAAGACTACCACAACAGACAACTACGATGAGGAAATAGTCAAGCAGTGGAAGGTGCTGAGTATTGTATCGCCTGTCTGCGCACCTCCAACTGCTCTCGGCCGAGCAGAAAGGGAAGAACCGAGTCGAGAGGGCGGGCGCCGTAATTGGGGAGCCCCGCAGTTGCCCCTCACCGCCGGGGAGGAGCTCATCCGTGGCACAGCCATCGAATTCCCTTGCTTATTCGCACGGTTACGCCGCTACTTCCACCTTCCTTTGGGGGAATAATTTGGGGAAAGGAGTTGGAAATTGTAATTTTCAGAAACCAAATCGCTTAATTCTGCAGATATTTTTTTTGTTTGAAATTTACTCGGAGAGACGGAGATCAGCGATCCGGGAGCTATGCGCGAGCTTGAATGATTAACGAAGAGATAAGGAACAGGTGGCGAATGGAAGTGGAAGCGCCCGTAGAACATCCGGGAGCGAAATACAGCGCTGCAAATCGGTGGGCTGCGTCTTCGTTGATGATGACACAGAACGCAAGTATATATATATTGCCCTGGGTGGAGAATCCGTACAATACGACTTACAGGAAGCGCCGATTGAGAAGTGGTCGTTGCGTGGCGCTCAGTGTTTCAATAGAGGAGATAGGGAGGAGCCGTGTGTAGCAAGCCAAGGGGCTCACAGTCTGGCGGAGTTCTTTTCCTTAGGCGCCAGAAAATTGGCGGGTAGCTTCTAGTTATTCGGGCTGTGGAGGGCACCTCCTGTGGCAGCGCCGCAGCGGGGAAGGTCGTGGGCGACACGCACCCGACTCAAGTGCAGCAGGCGAAGAAGCGGTTTAAACTACAGCAGCACCGGTAAGGTACTAACTACCATGTACTTGGCCTGTAGAAGCCACGTTATTGGCGCGCCACGTCCCCTGCTGCCAGCAACTTATTGCTGGCGCGCGATTTTTTTTATTTTTTTTTTTGCGCCCCGCCCGCCGGGCCGGCCGGCAGGATAGATATGGGCGCGTCAGTGCTTAGGCAACACAGTACCTTGGCATTGCGAACGGTACCTAAGTACTGGGCCCGTATATTCTTATATTGGTAAAATATTGGGGTTAAATGGTTAGTTAACGTACCATGTTGAGTCGTCAAAAGTAAATTGTCCGCGGCGGACGCCCATCTGCTTTACCTCTAAAGCAACTCCTCTAGTAGTTGGTACCTTCTGACTTTGCGCTCGCCCATGCGGCTCGCGCAACATGCATCGTAGCTCTCGTAGCTGCGCAAGGTGACAACTTACACTCGACCGCGTCTAACACGGCCGAGACTCTTCACCCTGCTCAAAATACGATAACTACAAATAGACAAGTCGTCGACGAAATTCGCGACGCGCCGGAATTTTTTACATCAATAGAATTCAAAAAACAAAAGCAACGCTTACTCGCTAACGCGGCCGCATCAGAAGACCGTCTTAATGGCCGGTTTTATCAAGCCTTTACCGAACTAACTGCCACGCTTAGCCCGACCATCATCACTCAACTAGCAGCAGCAAAACAAGTCAGCACCAAGCTAGCCAGTTCCGTCGGCGTAGACGACACGCCGAAGGGTGGAATTGCGGAGCGCGACGCCCGTAGCGCACAACTGCCGACCGAGCGACCCTCGACCAACCCTACCGTGCGACCCATGGCCCCAGCCCTAGCGACGACGGTAACCCCAACAGCGATGCAAGATGAGGACTACCACATCGACACAAAGGCTACGGGGACCCTACATTGCCCTAGGCCTCGAGCTACCCCCCCCCCCCCCCCCCCCCCCCCCCCCCCCCGGCATCTCGACGGCCCACAAATCTGCAAGCTTACAAAAACGCATCCTACCGTCACTAAAGACAGTAAAAAGATCCAAAGTACTACTAAAGTACTACTGACGTAAAAAATATAGGGGATGGGTCGGTAGCTCGGATGAGCACCGCCGACCGTCTTCGCTCCGGGCCTGGCCTCCCGATAAGCGATAGACTGGTGACCACAGGGCCCGTCGGACGACGGGCACCGATCACCTCTCCCCACCCGAGCCTAGCTCACCCAGGTCAGTGGATCCGTAGGCACATCAGACGGTACACACTCCAAGGCGCAGCTTTCACAAATTTGAATTCGGTTCACATGCCGGAATCTGCGCCGCCTACATCTCAAACATTCCGAGTACTCCGTCCAATACTACGACACTCATGCGTATCAAATAGATTACAAAAATCACTCTCCCACGGAGCCGGCGCACTCTCACGCGCCCCTCCGAGCGTCCGGACGTTCCCATCAGACGTCCGTGAAAAACAAACCCAGGTCCCATCAGACCTGGTCGTGTGCCGCCAACACACGCTGACCACCTCTAACCCTCTCTCTCTCCACTCCAAAACCACCACATACTCACATCGACACCCACCTTACGACCACTATGTCATCACCTTCTACCCTCCCGGAATCATACAAGCAGGTCCTCCTCAAAGACCGCCCTACACCCCTTTTCGCGGACGACCACATCGGCCCCCGTAACCGCCTTGTGGGTCACCCACTTGCTCCATTCCTCACGGCCCCACAGCTCGCTACTGCAGACTACGGACGAGGCACGCCCCTGGAACCCACGCCGTCTTCCTCACTCATGCTCATCTCCGCTTGCTCTCTCGCTCGACGCTTGTCATATCCTAGCCAAATAGCTAAGTGCTAGTATCTGACATTATTTATTTCCTCTAAATGGTACCTGTATCTTAGCGATATTCAGTGACTCTTTTATTGTCATCACGGCAGTACAACTGTATTGCCGTATTTTCCCTCGACAGTACAGAGTTACTAGCAGTATCTCTTCTAGATAGTTCTTTTCTAGATAGTTCTAAGAGCTTGTGTGATAAGGTTAGATAGACGGTACAGGTAACCTGAGTTAACCTGTATCACTAGTAATAGTTTGGTTTAGTTAGCAGACAGCACAAGCTACAGGTTCTAAGGCTGTTTCTAGAACACCTGAGGTGTGGATATTTAAGACGGGGACTTACTGGTAGAGGTGAGAGACCGGTACAGAATAGAATCACGCCACACCCAGATTGTAAGAAACCCTGTTCCTAAGACAATCTTACTAATTCTCTCTACGCTGTATAATTAGATCCAGAGATTAGGTTCTACTATTAGTCTAAGGTTGCCAACTTAGCCTAACCAAAGTAGCACCTCACACGTGGTTTCGGAGCCTCAGAACAGCTAGACGAGACGAAGATGTCTAACCGAGCAGGAGAGAGACTACCAGAGGAAGTTGATGGTCGACCAGAGGGGGCGCCTTCTGGGCCGACACAGCCGACGTCGACAGATGGTAGAAGACAGACAGTGCGAGAAGGATCGAGTCCCACGATGGAGCCTATGTCGGTACACGTCACCGAGATGCTACAACGACTAAGTAACCGAGTTGACACTTTTTCGACTGAGCTATCTCAACTGCGTGACCACGTCGACAACGGTTTCAGACATTTTGAAGGACGAGTGAACAGAAGCCGAGAAACGGAGAATTTTCTTCGAGGAGAACAATTGAGATCGGAGAGGACGCGAGAGATGCCAAGCATGATGCCGAACGATGTCAAACCAGCCAAGATCAAGAGCATCGCTACGACTAACATCGACGAACTGAGAAACTGGTTCCGACATGCACGAGGGTATCTACGGTATCACAGCGTTAACCCTGAAGAGCAAAGAGGAGTGTACTGGGTATCTGGCTTTCTGGAAGGACCACTATCGAAGTGGTGGTACTCCCAAGTTGCGCAGACTGGAGATGAAGTCGGTGGAGGATTTTCCGGAGTTTCTGAGATGGAGAAATCCTTAATTCAGGAATTCTGCGGAAGAACACCGGCGGAACAAGCGAGATTGAATTTGGACAAAGCGAGACAGAAAACCACGGTCCTGAAGTACGCGAACTATTTTCGAGAACAATTATTGGAGCTTCCTCACCGTCACGAAGAAGATAACGTACATGATTTCCAGCGCGGTTTGAGACCCTCGATTCATAAGGAGGTTGCCCTGAAAAACCCTAAGACCCTACACGAGGCGATTCAAGCAGCTCTGCGAGCGGAGGCAGCGGAGACCAAGATTGAGACGACCCAACGCTCGACAGGCCGACTGAACGCCATCGAAGAAGACAGCGACTTTTCAGAGGCAGTGGAGGAGATCGACAGTGAGTCGGAGGAAGATTCGCATGGCGCGACCGAAGAAAAGCCGCGGGAGCTGTACGAGATTAGACGCCTCACTCAAGAGGAGGTCGACAGATTTAAGAAGGAGGGCAAGTGCTTCATTTGCCACAAGAAGGGACACATCGCTATCGACTGCCCAGACAGAAAGAACAAGAAGAATGACAGAACGAGGAAATCCCGGCCGGGAAAGTGAGACCTGAGTCGGCAGCTCGCGGCAAGCTGCAGGATGAGGTTTCGTCTCCTACAGCGACTCAGGAAGAGACCAGAACAGAAGAAGTACGAGACCCGTTACCTCAAACGACATTGAGGCCAGTCTTTAGGAGCAAGGACTTTAGCGACTGGATGATGAATAGGGAGTATTTCCTGAAGTACTCTCAGACCTACGGACCTTTCGACTTAGATGGAGCTAGCGATAATGACGGCCTTAATTCTCAAGTGGCGGAGGATTTTTGCTGTCCGGCGCGCCCGTTTCAGGAGAGAGATTTACAGAAGTACCGGAGAATTTGGCTAAATGCGCCATTTAATGAATTGGAAGATTTTTTGGGCCATTATTTGCGGAGTAAACTGCTTCATCCCCATCTGCGAGCGGTTATAGTGGTTCCAAAATGGAGGGCAAAACCATGGTTCAAGCTGCTGCGAAATTTCCGACTTGTCGACGAGCTGGCGGCGAAAGAACATGTGTTTACCTGCCCCACGAACGATGGAATAGAAGGAAGAAGGCAAGATGTTGGACCGACAAGATGGACGACGCAAGTCTACGTCGACGACACCGATCGAGTTCGATTTCTGCCTCAGAATCTACAGAATCCCCCGAAGACCTACTGGACTCACTCGACGACTCTTGTTACCGATGGCCGACGAGTGTTACTAGCGAAAGAGGACACTGGCATGGTCTGGTTTCCTGGTGGCAAACAGGAGATTGAAGACGCGACCCCGGAATACACAGCAGTGCGAGCTCTTACGGAGACAACTGGATTTAAGGTGAGCGAAACAAATTTACGCCTTTTAGGGACGGAGTCTTCCGGACAAAATAAGCACTACGTGTATATCGCTCGCGTTCGACCCGGATCGATACCGGACGCTACGTCAACTTCTTCGGCAGTATGGGCTACCTGGAAGGAATTAATTTCGGCACGGCGTACGGGTTATCTAGTCTGTGGAGAACAGCAGTTCCCTCTTCGTTACGAGACTTTTGGGAAACCGATCGACGGGTGGATGAACAAGAACGTCCGACTAGAAGACAGTGTTCCTGCGACGCTACATGTATCCACAACCCAGTCTGGAACAAGTCTGTTAGTGTTGGGAGGCACCTTACGCGGACATCGATGCCGTATTTTGGTTGACTCTGGCGCTTCGGAAAATTTCTGCAAGGCTGAGTGGGTACGGGAGCATCACATCCCGACGGTTACTGGAGAGAAATACCGGATAAAATTGGCAGATGGTAGTACAACTACGACTCGCCAGCGACTACGGAATGAAGTGCTCACAGTAGGGACCCTGGACATACGTCTGGACGCAATTACGACAGAACTGGATAAATTCGACATCATCCTCGGTCAACCTTGGTTACAAGCCGTCAACCCGGATATAGATTGGTCTACTAAAACGATTCGCGACCGTAAAACTGGCGAAGCTATGGTGTCTGGCGACGAGTACACCGTACCTGTGACAGTACATCACTTGGAGGCGGATGCGATGGCAAAGCTGCTTAGACAACAACCAGCAGACCTCTTCGTGATTGGACTACGAGAAGTACAGGACGCGGTCGACGACATCAACACTGATCAACAACCTGAGTGGACGACTTCGTTACGAGATTCCCTGAATGAGTTTACGGACATTATCAAGGAGCCTGACGGTCTACCGCCAACTCGCGAGTGTGACTTTGAAATTAATTTGGAGTGCGATGAACCACCCAAGGAGCGAACGTACCGTATGTCACCAGCAGAACTCCGGGAGGTTCAAGTACAGTTGCAAGACTTACTCGCAAAAGGCTGGATTCGTCCGTCTAAATCTCCGTACGGTGCCCCGATTTTATTTGTACGCAAGAAGGATGGTACCATGCGTATGTGCGTAGACTACCGGAAACTCAACGACCTCACGAGGAAAGACCGAACACCGTTACCCCGGATTGATGAGTTACTCGACTCGCTATATGGGGCTCACTATTTCAGCACGCTGGACCTGTATAAAGGCTATCATCAAGTTCGAGTCAAGGAGCGCGACATACATAAGACAGCATTCCGAACTCATTACGGATTGTTCGAATACTGCGTTCTACCCTTTGGACTTTGTAATGCCCCAGCTGGATTCCAAGCGATGATGAATCGAGTTTTGGCCCCGTATCTTGGCAAGTTCTGCGTGGTATATCTGGACGACGTGTTGATCTACAGTAAGACGGCCGACGAACACCTCGAGCATATTCGACTCGTGTTACGAGAGCTGCAGCGACACCAGTTGCATATCAAACTCTCTAAGTGTTACTTCGGACGATCGAGCGTCAATTTTCTTGGGCATGTGGTGGAAGCTGGACAGATCCGAATGGACCCCGACAAGGTTGAGGCAGTACAGAATTGGCCCCGACCGAAATCTGTGACTGAAGTACGTGGATTTCTGGGACTTGCTGGATATTACCGGAGGTTTATCAACCAATTCGCAACCCTAGCAACCCCATTAACGGACCTGACCAAGAAGACACCGGAATTTCGCTGGACTCCTCAAGCCGAGTCAGCATTCGAGCAAATTAAAGACGCGATGGTACGTGCACCAGTACTGGTAATTCCTGACACTTCTCCTAATGCAAGGTACACACTGTACACAGATGCTTCTGGATTTGCAGTAGGAGCTGTGTTGTTACAAGACCAAGGTATTGGATTACAACCTGTTGCGTACCATGCTCGAAGGATGAACAAGCATGAGGTACACTATCCTGTCCACGAACAAGAGCTACTGGCAGTTCGCGACGCTCTACTGAAGTTCCGTTGCTACTTAGATGGCGCGGCGGGATTTACAGTAATTACGGACCACGACACGTTGCGACACTTCTTTCGGCAGCGCGATTTGTCTACTCGACAGGTGCGATGGCTTCAAGTTCTAGCACCTTACCAGCGACAGATGGACATCGTATACAAGAAGGGAGCAGTCAACCAGGCAGACGCTCTGTCTCGCCGACCTGACCTGAAGGACTCATTACAGAAGCTGCAACTGTTACGCGATTGGACCAACGACGAAGCAGAATGCGAGTTACACGCGCAGATTTTTTCCCTGGAATCCCGGTTACATCCTGACTCTGGACTTCATGCGGAAATCAAAAGCGCTTACGATTCGGACAAATATCTGCTTACCCGGAAATCTCTGCCTACCTGGCTGGTACGTCAATCTAATGGACTCTTGTACGCCTACGGAACAAGACTGTATGTTCCGAACGTCTCTACATTGCGATCAAGAGTACTGTACGAACTACACGACGCACCGACCGCGGGACACCCTGGTATTATTCGACTATTGGCAGCAGTAACCCGGACGTTTTGGTGGCCTAACATGAAGCGGACAGTACAACACTATGTACGCAGCTGTGTTACCTGTCAACGCAACAAGGCAGCGCGACACAAGCCTTATGGACTCCTTCAATCGCATGAGGTACCGACCAGGCCCTTTGAGCATGTATCGCTTGACCTGATTACGGACCTTCCTGAGTGCGATGGGTATGATGCTGTGGTGGTATTCGTCTGTATGCTTACGAAACGGACGATTGTCGAGCCAATTACGAAAACGATTACAGCGGAACAATTAGCAAAAATTATGCACCGCGCTGTTTTTCGGCATTTTGGCTTACCACGGAAATTAATATCCGATCGAGATCCCCGGTTTATGAGCGACTTCTGGCAAACCCTATTTAGGGCTGTTGGCACCAAGCTTAATATCTCTACGAGCTATCACCCCCAGACAGATGGCCAAACTGAACGAGTAAACCAGACATGGGAGCAAGTCATACGATGCTATGTGCACCCCTTGCACGACGACTGGGTTCAACACCTTACCAACGTGGAGTTCGCGATCAACGCAGCGGTTTCTACGTCAACGACTATGTCTCCATTTAAGGCGACGCTAGGATTTGAGCCGACATCTCCAACGACGGCTACATTTGAAGATAACGAGCCTAGCCGTACTTTACCGGAGCAAGTGAAGATTCTGGTCGAGATGCACAGATTTGCCCACGACTGCGTCAAAGCAGCCCAGGCACACATGCAAGACGCTGCAAATCGGCACCGGTTACCAGTACCTTTTACAGTTGGCGACAAGGTTAAGCTCAAGGCGACAAATCTACGGTTTGTACAACAGCCATGTTCTAAACTACGCGACCGCTACATTGGACCGTTTCTCATTACGGAGGAAGTTTCCCCGGTTGCATTTCGGCTTAAGCTACCCCCTGGAGTACGGATTCACGATGTTGTACATGCCAGTCTACTGGAAAAATGGAATTCAGAACCAGAACAGGCCAACAGTGCGCAGCCAATTCCGATTGTGCACGATGCGAAGCGATTTGAAGTCGACAAAATACTCGACGTGGCTTTTAACTCCAATGGCACGGGACTTTTGTTTAAGGTCCGCTGGGCAGCACCGTTCAACGTACCTAGCGAGGACACTTGGGAACCCATGCGAGGAGTCAACCACTTAAGCATCTTTTCCGAATTTCTTCGAACGGATGTTTATCGAGAATTTTCTGGCACCCCTGACTTTGTCAGATTTCGCAATCGCTGGCCTGCAAGAACCCCCAAGAAACCAAGACCCTGAGTACTGCACAGCGAGGACGCTGGTGCTTAAGGAGGGGAGAGTGTCATATCCTAGCCATTTAGCTAAGTGCTAGTATCTGACATTATTTATTTCCTCTAAATGGTACCTGTATCTTAGCGATATTCAGTGACTCTTTTATTGTCATCACGGCAGTACAACTGTATCGCCGTATTTTCCCTCGACAGTACAGAGTTACTAGCAGTATCTCTTCTAGATAGTTCTTTTCTAGATAGTTCTAAGAGCTTGTGTGATAAGGTTAGATAGACGGTACAGGTAACCTGAGTTAACCTGTATCACTAGTAATAGTTTGGTTTAGTTAGCAGACAGCACAAGCTACAGGTTCTAAGGCTGTTTCTAGAACACCTGAGGTGTGGATATTTAAGACGGGGACTTACTGGTAGAGGTGAGAGACCGGTACAGAATAGAATCACGCCACACCCAGATTGTAAGAAACCCTGTTCCTAAGACAATCTTACTAATTCTCTCTACGCTGTATAATTAGATCCAGAGATTAGGTTCTACTATTAGTCTAAGGTTGCCAACTTAGCCTAACCAAAGTAGCACCTCACAACGCTGGCTTCTCGAAAAAGTTCACGCCCTAACCGATACCCCGGCCCGCGCGAAAAATATAATCGGTCTATTCACTCATCTCTCCGGCCCAGACGTCGTTCCCCTGATACAGGCCCTCCTGCTCGATCGCCTCGCCACGGAACTCGCCGACACCTAGAACGCCAACGCCACCACCCCTACCCCCCGAATGGAAGACCTCCCGGAACCAGCCCAACTCCTGCTCCAGATCGCGGACGCCCTACAACCTACACGGGAACCCGTCCAGGTCGTGAACGATCCCCCCTCCTTCTGGATGCATATCCTCCACCCACCCCATAACCCAGTTCTTTCACAATCAGGACCTGTACATTTTCACGCCACCCTTCAAAATGCTATTCACACCGTACCCCCCACCCCCCAAAACTACACAATTACCATCACACCCCCCCTCTCACAGGCCATGTCCCAGGCACCTCCTGGACTGACACCTGCCTCACCACAGTCCTCATCCAATCCCCCCACCCCCTCCCCTTCCCCCAACCCACGTCCAACGGTACTATCCCTTCCTCACACTGGCTCTCCACCCTCCTCCATCAAACAGCTTCAGAATACGCACAGTCACACACACACTCCCACAGCTCCTCACCCTCCACCTTCGACATCTCACACCACACCTCCCTCAAAAAAATTCCTGACGGCTCATACTTCCGCTCCCACCCCTCCCCCTCCCCCCACATCGCCACCAACATCCAAATCTCCCTCACCAACATCATGTACTGCATCCTCATCTCAACCAACGGCACTGCCACCATTCCCCTCCCCCACACCTACATACACCGCGGCACCCCCACCAACACCACATGCTCCCTATACATCACACCCCACCACTACTCCACCTTCGGCAGGTCCCGCATCACGGACCCCATCTTCACCACCTCCCCCTCCCCCCCTCAGCTCACCCTCACAAAAAACAAATCCCTCCTTCGCAACCCCCCCTCTCTCCTTCTCGAATGGACAGGCCACCTGCAGGAGACCAACACCTACGAGGCATGGCAACAAGAACCTGCGGACGGCTCCCTGATGGACACTTCTGAC
>JAPMLY010001474.1:41406-63800 GCA_026401115.1 Tetraselmis chui | reverse complement strand
CCCCGGACAGGCCTCCCGGCCCCGACGCACGAGCCCGCAAGGCCGCCGCCGACAAACGCAAAGCCGCAGCAGCAACAGCAGCAACGGCAGCCCGCGCCACCCCGCCACCCAAGCCGACCGACCCGGCTAAACCCTCGACCAAGAAATGACGGTGTGACCCGCCGCGCCGATTCCTGCTCCCCGACGTCTTCCTACATGCGCCACCGCGTGCGTCGAAGATGGCGGGAGTGGGAGCGCATCGGCGCGAGCGGCCAAGTCCTAAACTGGATCCGCCATGGCGTCCGCGTGAAGTTCAAGCACGGCCTACGCCCCAAGCCCTTCAACCACGGCGTCTCTATGCTCGACGCGACGCCGGCCCAACTCGAGTTTCTAAACTCGGAGCTTCCCCGCTTCGAGGCTTGCGGTGCTTGGGAGCGGGCGGACAACCCTCGCTACGTTTCCCGGATGTTTTTAGTTCCAAAACCCGGGTGCAACCAATGGCGTTTGATTATCGACCTTCGAGAACTCAACCGTTATTGCTCGACCTTCACCATGACGTGCGAGACGCTCAAGCACCTACGTCACCTCTCGCGTCCGGGCGACTACTTCGTCTCCCTCGACCTTGCCGACGGGTACTACACCCTTGGCATCCGGGAGGAAGACCGAGACTTCTTCACGGTCAACTACCGCGGCACGCTATGGCGCCTAGCTTGCCTTCCCATGGGCTGGTCGGGTTCGGCTTACTACTTTTGCAAGCTAACTCAGGTGTTCACGAACCACCTACGTCGCCCCCCGCAACCGGTGCCAGCAGCTACTTCCCCCCACAGTCGCCGCCCTACCAAGCGCTTTCTCCGAAACGCGCGATGGCGTGGGATTCGACTACTCCCCTACATGGACGACTTCCTTTTCCTCGCCGACTCCTACGCGGACGCCCTCCTACTGCGACAGCGCGTCCAAGCCCTCCTCGACACCCTCGGCCTCGAACGCAACCCCAAGAAAGGCGTTTGGACACCGACTCAAGTAGGCGACCATTTGGGATTAACGGTGGACCTCCAACACGGCATATGTTTCGCGCCCCGCCCGCAAAACTCCACCAGCTCGCGCAACAAGCCTCTTCCCTACTCGGACGAGCCGCTTCCAACGCCCGATGGCTTCCTACACGCCAACTTGCGGCTTTCGCCGGAAAAGCACAGTTCCTCTACCTCGCAATCGCCCCCGCGCGCTTCTTTTTGCGCGAACTCCACGACGTGTTAGCCACACGGGTTGGGTGGGGCGGACGCGTCCGCCTCACCCACCAATTACGCCGAGACCTCGAGTGGTGGCGCACGGTCCCCACTCAACACAACGGCCGGTCCATCTACAAGCCTATCGAGACCGCCTACCTCCACGCCGACTCGAGCGCCTACGGTTGGGGTGCCGTTCTAAACGAGGACTCCAACTATCAAGCCCGGGGCTTTTGGAGCGCTACCGACCGCCATCAACACATTACGTGGAAGGAACTTCGAGCGGTGCGACACGCGGTGGAATCTTTTCTACCCCAACTCCGAGGCCGGCAAGTCCTCCTACACGAGGACAACACGGCTGTAGTCGCCGCCCTCACCAAGCTCACCTCGCGCTCGCCCGCCATGATGGCCGAACTCCGTCGCCTATGGTACCTCCTCGACAGCAACGACATCAACATCCGGCCGCGCTACATCCGCTCGGCGGCCAACATATGGGCCGACAAGCTAAGCCGCGAGTTGGACTACGAGGACTGGCAGCTCAACCCCCGTATTTTCACCCACCTGCAACGCCGGTGGGGGCCTCACACGATCGACCGTTTCGCGTCTATGCTCAACGCGCAGCTCCCCCGCTTCAACGCCCGCTGGCGCGACCCACTGTGCGAGGACGTCGACAGCCTCCGCCTATCCGACGACGCGTGGCGCAGAGAAAACAACTACTGCAACCCGCCCTGGTCTGCCCTCCCTGCCCTCGCCGCCAAACTCGCCCAAGCTCAACCCTCGGCCACGGTCATCGCCCCCTTTGGCCCAACAAACCGTGGTACCACGCGTTCGCTCGATTGGCCACCGACACGCTACACTTCCCAGCGGCACGCAACCTATTCTTTCCCGGCAGGCGCGGCAAGCCCGAGGGGGTCGGGCCTCCCGCGTGGAGCATCGTGGCCTTTCGTCTCTAACCCCTTCTTGGCTCTACACCCGACGCATAGCGATTGGACGAGCGCTTCGCCCGGTACAATTAAACGCCCATGTACAGCGCGTGCCGCCTCTGCGTACAGGACAGCCCCGCTACGGCCTACGCCTCGAAGCAGCACCGGCGCCCTGGTCCGCCAATCTGGCTGAAAATTTCCAAGACCTCCTAGGAACTAACAAGCTAGGGGTTACGGCGGTCGCCCTACTCAGCAACTCCCTAGCGCCCTCGACGTACTCCAGCTACGACAGCGCGCTGCGGCAATTTTTTATTTTTTGCACACAGGAAAATATCGCCCCCTACAGGCCACTCCCGCCACCATGGTACGCTACACCGCGTGGCTAGCCCTGCTCGGCACGGTCGCCGCAAGCTCTTTGCAACCCTACTTCTCTGTTGTCAACAAGTTCTTTCGAGACCACCAGCGCCAGCCTATTGCGGTGGGCGACCTCCTGGCGGACGCCCGGCGTGGCCTCGAAATGCTGCAACACCGCCTCACCCCCGCCACCACGCGCCTTCCGCTACCCGCGCCCGTCGCCCTCAACATCTTACAGGCCGCCGACACGCTACACCTCACCCTTCCGTGGACACCCGCAGCGCTCTCCCAACTGCAACGTTTTCGAGCTTGCCTCGCAGTGTGCGTCAATTACACCTTTTTCTGCCGGCCGAAACTGGCGCCCGTTGCCAAACAGGCGACCTAATCGTCGACAGACCTTCGCAACAAATCTGCCTGTTCATAAGGAAATCTAAAGGCGACCAGCGCCGCGACGCCAGCGAAAAACAGGTTATCGCTATCCCTATCTCCGCCAACCCCGTCCTGGCAGACCTGCTCGACTATTACACGGAACAGCGAACTACATTCTGCAAAAAATTCTACAGCAAGCCACCCCCGCTCGCTTTCTGGAGTTTCTCACCTGCAGACACCTCCGCCGATTGGGGTGCCGCGTCCACCATCTCCACTTGGCTCTCCCTCGCCCTCCTCACAGTCCACTCGTCCGCGCCCGCCGGCTTTAAATGGACGTCGCACAGCCTACGGAAAGGCGCGGCGTCCGCTGCTAGCTGCATCGGCGCGCCCCTCCCCGTAATCAAATTTATGGGTGGCTGGGCCAAGAACAGCTCTGTGACCGAAGGCAAATATATTGACCCAACCATGACCCCATCACCTGCTGCTTGGCGGTTTTTCGGCTGGCTCACTCCGTCCCCCCCGCAACACTAATTCTGGCTGTGCAAGCCTTTGGCTTTAGGTTACTGGCAAAACGTGCCCTAGGGTAAATGGTCAGATTGATTTGAATCTAGAGGTTTGCATATCCAATATCATGTGTACGGGACAGTAACTCTAGCGGTTACTGTTACCGTTAATATCGGCGCGTCTCACCTGCAGGGCAACCACCTTGCCCGAGCAGTTAGACACAGCCAACGACCAACGACTTCCCCAACGGTCAGCTCTAGCTAGCCCGTGCCTTATAAGCCGTAGCTAGCCACGAGCCTAGGCACTCTCTGCTTTCGCGCTCAGCCAATCTAGGCTTCGCGCGAATGCAGTCTCGACTCCAGTAGTCGAGCAGGGTGTCAGTTTTACCTTTTCGTCCCATGCGCACTCGAGCGTCACGCGACACTTCCCCTCGTTCAGCTACGCAGTTCCCCACTATGCAGCCTGAGCAGTCTACATCCGCCGCAGCGGCCGACCCTCACGCTACCACACTCGAATAACGCACAGCCGAACAGATTCGTACGGCAGTTTTGGCATCGGAACAACGGATTACTGAGCAGTTTTTGGCGGCTAACGCTGCCTTACTCGCCCAGCTCCGACAGACGACAGCCACACCTGCTGCTACTGATCAACGGCAGTCCATTCCCACCGACGCGACCACAGCGACGGAGGGTGGTAAGGAGGCCCCCGAGCCACCTATCGACATGCTCGACGACGAACCCGATCCCTCCGCGACCGATTTCGTCGACTTCACCTACTACGACGAAGTCATCCCAGCCGGCCTCGAACGTCCCCCTCGAGACGTCGAAGAGCCACGTATGTGGACTCTCACAGACGACACCGCCCGCGCTCTAAGCGACAAACGCACCCAGGCCGCCTACGACGAGTACCTACACATCGGGTGCTATGCCTTCTTCGACAGCTGCGCCAACGCGGCAATTGGCGAGGCTCTGGACACGCTGTCGCAAGGCAAACCTTTATCGACGGAGCAGGCGGCAGCGATTACCCTCATCCGAGCGGGTCATCGCACCCACATGGCGACGGAGGAGGCCGCCCGTACTAGATTGGGCTTCCTCCGCCTCACCAAGGGCGGACAAACGAGCACGGATGCGGACCGCGTCTTTGCCGAACTGGCCCACGACCACTTTTGCCGACCGCGCCCTACCGCGGTCTCCGGCACATTGGATGCGCTTCGCCAAGCGTTCGTCGACCGCACGCTGGAAGTCAGCCTACACGCCGCCAGCAAAGCCGCCGCCGGTGCTGCCTTCGCAAAAGTCACCCCGGACAGGCCTCCCGGCCCCGACGCACGAGCCCGCAAGGCCGCCGCCGACAAACGCAAAGCAGCAGCAGCAGCAGCAGCGGCAGCCCGCGCCACCCCGCCACCCAAGCCGACCGACCCGGCTAAACCCTCGACCAAGAAATGACGGTGTGGCCCGCCGCGCCGATTCCTGCTCCCCGACGTCTTCCTACATGCGCCACCGCGTGCGTCGAAGATGGCGGGAGTGGGAGCGCATCGGCGCGAGCGGCCAAGTCCTAAACTGGATCCGCCATGGCGTCCGCGTGAAATTCAAACACGGCCTACGCCCCAAGCCCTTCAACCACGGCATCTCTATGCTCGACGCGACGCCGGCCCAACTCGAGTTTCTAAACTCGGAGCTTCCCCGCTTCGAGGCTTGCGGTGCTTGGGAGCGGGCGGACAACCCTCGCTACGTTTCCCGGATGTTTTTAGTTCCAAAACCCGGGTGCAACCAATGGCGTTTGATTATCGACCTTCGAGAACTCAACCGTTATTGCTCGACCTTCACCATGACATGCGAGACGCTCAAGCACCTACGTCACCTCTCGCGTCTGGGCGACTACTTCGTCTCCCTCGACCTTGCCGACGGGTACTACACCCTTGGCATCCGGGAGGAAGACCGAGACTTCTTCACGGTCAACTACCGCGGCACGCTATGGCGCCTAGCATGCCTTCCCATGGGCTGGTCGGGTTCGGCTTACTACTTTTGCAAGCTAACTCAGGTGTTCACAAACCACCTACGACGCCCTCCGCACCCGATGCCGGCGGCTACTCCCCCCCACAGTCGCCGCCCTACAAAGCGCTTCCTCCGAAACGCGCGATGGCGTGGGACCCGACTACTCCCCTACATGGACGACTTCCTTTTCCTCGCCGACTCCTACGCGGACGCCCTCCTACTGCGACAGCGCGTCCAAGCCCTCCTCGACACCCTCGGCCTCGAACGCAACCCCAAGAAAGGCGTTTGGACACCGACTCAAGTGGGCGACCATTTGGGATTGACGGTGGACCTCCAACACGGCATGTTTCGCGCCCCGCCCGCAAAACTCCACCAGCTCGCGCAACAAGCCTCTTCCCTACTCGGACGAGCCGCTTCCAACGCCCGATGGCTTCCTACACGCCACCTTGCGGCTTTCGCCGGAAAAGCACAGTTCCTCTACCTCGCAATCGCCCCCGCGCACTTCTTTTTGCGCGAACTCCACGACGTGTTAGCCACACGGGTTGGGTGGGGCGGACGCGTCCGCCTCACCCACCAATTTCGCCGAGACCTCGAGTGGTGGCGCACGGTCCCCACTCAACACAACGGCCGGTCCATCTACAAGCCTATCGAGACCGCCTACCTCCACGCCGACTCGAGCGCCTACGGTTGGGGTGCCGTTCTAAACGAGGACTCCAACTATCAAGCCCGGGGCTTTTGGAGCGCTACCGACCGCCATCAACACATTACGTGGAAGGAACTTCGAGCGGTGCGACACGCGGTGGAATCTTTTCTACCCCAACTCCGAGGCCGGCAAGTCCTCCTACACGAGGACAACACGGCTGTAGTCGCCGCCCTCACCAAGCTCACCTCGCGCTCGCCCGCCATGATGGCTGAACTCCGTCGCCTATGGTACCTCCTCGACAGCAACGACATCAACATCCGGCCGCGCTACATCCGCTCGGCGGCCAACATATGGGCCGACAAGCTAAGCCGCGAGTTGGACTACGAGGACTGGCAGCTCAACCCCCGTATTTTCACCCACCTGCAACGCCGGTGGGGGCCTCACACGATCGACCGTTTCGCGTCTATGCTCAACGCGCAGCTCCCCCGCTTCAACGCCCGCTGGCGCGACCCACTGTGCGAGGACGTCGACAGCCTCCGCCTATCCGACGACGCGTGGCGCAGAGAAAACAACTACTGCAACCCGCCCTGGTCTGCCCTCCCTGCCCTCGCCGCCAAACTCGCCCAAGCTCAACCCTCGGCCACGGTCATCGCCCCCTTTTGGCCCAACAAACCGTGGTACCACGCGTTCGCTCGATTGGCCACCGACACGCTACACTTCCCAGCGGCACGCAACCTATTCTTTCCCGGCAGGCGCGGCAAGCCCGAGGGGGTCGGGCCTCCCGCGTGGAGCATCGTGGCCTTTCGTCTCTAACCCCTTCTTGGCTCTACACCCGACGCATAGCGATTGGACGAGCGCTTCGCCCGGTACAATTAAACGCCCATGTACAGCGCGTGCCGCCTCTGCGTACAGGACAGCCCCGCTACGGCCTACGCCTCGAAGCAGCACCGGCGCCCTGGTCCGCCAATCTGGCTGAAAATTTCCAAGACCTCCTAGGAACTAACAAGCTAGGGGTTACGGCGGTCGCCCTACTCAGCAACTCCCTAGCGCCCTCGACGTACTCCAGCTACGACAGCGCGCTGCGGCAATTTTTTATTTTTTGCACACAGGAAAATATCGCCCCCTACAGGCCACTCCCGCCACCATGGTACGCTACACCGCGTGGCTAGCCCTGCTCGGCACGGTCGCCGCAAGCTCTTTGCAACCCTACTTCTCTGTTGTCAACAAGTTCTTTCGAGACCACCAGCGCCAGCCTATTGCGGTGGGCGACCTCCTGGCGGACGCCCGGCGTGGCCTCGAAATGCTGCAACACCGCCTCACCCCCGCCACCACGCGCCTTCCGCTACCCGCGCCCGTCGCCCTCAACATCTTACAGGCCGCCGACACGCTACACCTCACCCTTCCGTGGACACCCGCAGCGCTCTCCCAACTGCAACGTTTTCGAGCTTGCCTCGCAGTGTGCGTCAATTACACCTTTTTCTGCCGGGCCGAAACTGGCGCCCGTTGCCAAACAGGCGACCTAATCGTCGACAGACCTTCGCAACAAATCTGCCTGTTCATAAGGAAATCTAAAGGCGACCAGCGCCGCGACGCCAGCGAAAAACAGGTTATCGCTATCCCTATCTCCGCCAACCCCGTCCTGGCAGACCTGCTCGACTATTACACGGAACAGCGAACTACATTCTGCAAAAAATTCTACAGCAAGCCACCCCCGCTCGCTTTCTGGAGTTTCTCACCTGCAGACACCTCCGCCGATTGGGGTGCCGCGTCCACCATCTCCACTTGGCTCTCCCTCGCCCTCCTCACAGTCCACTCGTCCGCGCCCGCCGGCTTTAAATGGACGTCGCACAGCCTACGGAAAGGCGCGGCGTCCGCTGCTAGCTGCATCGGCGCGCCCCTCCCCGTAATCAAATTTATGGGTGGCTGGGCCAAGAACAGCTCTGTGACCGAAGGCAAATATATTGACCCAACCATGACCCCATCACCTGCTGCTTGGCGGTTTTTCGGCTGGCTCACTCCGTCCCCCCCGCAACACTAATTCTGGCTGTGCAAGCCTTTGGCTTTAGGTTACTGGCAAAACGTGCCCTAGGGTAAATGGTCAGATTGATTTGAATCTAGAGGTTTGCATATCCAATATCATGTGTACGGGACAGTAACTCTAGCGGTTACTGTTACCGTTAATATCGGCGCGTCTCACCTGCAGGGCAACCACCTTGCCCGAGCAGTTAGACACAGCCAACGACCAACGACTTCCCCAACGGTCAGCTCTAGCTAGCCCGTGCCTTATAAGCCGTAGCTAGCCACGAGCCTAGGCACTCTCTGCTTTCGCGCTCAGCCAATCTAGGCTTCGCGCGAATGCAGTCTCGACTCCAGTAGTCGAGCAGGGTGTCAGTTTTACCTTTTCGTCCCATGCGCACTCGAGCGTCACGCGACACTTCCCCTCGTTCAGCTACGCAGTTCCCCACTATGCAGCCTGAGCAGTCTACATCCGCCGCAGCGGCCGACCCTCACGCTACCACACTCGAATAACGCACAGCCGAACAGATTCGTACGGCAGTTTTGGCATCGGAACAACGGATTACTGAGCAGTTTTTGGCGGCTAACGCTGCCTTACTCGCCCAGCTCCGACAGACGACAGCCACACCTGCTGCTACTGATCAACGGCAGTCCATTCCCACCGACGCGACCACAGCGACGGAGGGTGGTAAGGAGGCCCCCGAGCCACCTATCGACCTGCTCGACGACGAACCCGATCCCTCCGCGACCGATTTCGTCGACTTCACCTACTACGACGAAGTCATCCCAGCCGGCCTCGAACGTCCCCCTCGAGACGTCGAAGAGCCACGTATGTGGACTCTCACAGACGACACCGCCCGCGCTCTAAGCGACAAACGCACCCAGGCCGCCTACGACGAGTACCTACACATCGGGTGCTATGCCTTCTTCGACAGCTGCGCCAACGCGGCAATTGGCGAGGCTCTGGACACGCTGTCGCAAGGCAAACCTTTATCGACGGAGCAGGCGGCAGCGATTACCCTCATCCGAGCGGGTCATCGCACCCACATGGCGACGGAGGAGGCCGCCCGTACTAGATTGGGCTTCCTCCGCCTCACCAAGGGCGGACAAACGAGCACGGATGCGGACCGCGTCTTTGCCGAACTGGCCCACGACCACTTTTGCCGACCGCGCCCTACCGCGGTCTCCGGCACATTGGATGCGCTTCGCCAAGCGTTCGTCGACCGCACGCTGGAAGTCAGCCTACACGCCGCCAGCAAAGCCGCCGCCGGTGCTGCCTTCGCAAAAGTCACCCCGGACAGGCCTCCCGGCCCCGACGCACGAGCCCGCAAGGCCGCCGCCGACAAACGCAAAGCAGCAGCAGCAGCAGCAGCGGCAGCCCGCGCCACCCCGCCACCCAAGCCGACCGACCCGGCTAAACCCTCGACCAAGAAATGACGGTGTGGCCCGCCGCGCCGATTCCTGCTCCCCGACGTCTTCCTACATGCGCCACCGCGTGCGTCGAAGATGGCGGGAGTGGGAGCGCATCGGCGCGAGCGGCCAAGTCCTAAACTGGATCCGCCATGGCGTCCGCGTGAAATTCAAACACGGCCTACGCCCCAAGCCCTTCAACCACGGCATCTCTATGCTCGACGCGACGCCGGCCCAACTCGAGTTTCTAAACTCGGAGCTTCCCCGCTTCGAGGCTTGCGGTGCTTGGGAGCGGGCGGACAACCCTCGCTACGTTTCCCGGATGTTTTTAGTTCCAAAACCCGGGTGCAACCAATGGCGTTTGATTATCGACCTTCGAGAACTCAACCGTTATTGCTCGACCTTCACCATGACATGCGAGACGCTCAAGCACCTACGTCACCTCTCGCGTCTGGGCGACTACTTCGTCTCCCTCGACCTTGCCGACGGGTACTACACCCTTGGCATCCGGGAGGAAGACCGAGACTTCTTCACGGTCAACTACCGCGGCACGCTATGGCGCCTAGCATGCCTTCCCATGGGCTGGTCGGGTTCGGCTTACTACTTTTGCAAGCTAACTCAGGTGTTCACAAACCACCTACGACGCCCTCCGCACCCGATGCCGGCGGCTACTCCCCCCCACAGTCGCCGCCCTACAAAGCGCTTCCTCCGAAACGCGCGATGGCGTGGGACCCGACTACTCCCCTACATGGACGACTTCCTTTTCCTCGCCGACTCCTACGCGGACGCCCTCCTACTGCGACAGCGCGTCCAAGCCCTCCTCGACACCCTCGGCCTCGAACGCAACCCCAAGAAAGGCGTTTGGACACCGACTCAAGTGGGCGACCATTTGGGATTGACGGTGGACCTCCAACACGGCATGTTTCGCGCCCCGCCCGCAAAACTCCACCAGCTCGCGCAACAAGCCTCTTCCCTACTCGGACGAGCCGCTTCCAACGCCCGATGGCTTCCTACACGCCACCTTGCGGCTTTCGCCGGAAAAGCACAGTTCCTCTACCTCGCAATCGCCCCCGCGCACTTCTTTTTGCGCGAACTCCACGACGTGTTAGCCACACGGGTTGGGTGGGGCGGACGCGTCCGCCTCACCCACCAATTTCGCCGAGACCTCGAGTGGTGGCGCACGGTCCCCACTCAACACAACGGCCGGTCCATCTACAAGCCTATCGAGACCGCCTACCTCCACGCCGACTCGAGCGCCTACGGTTGGGGTGCCGTTCTAAACGAGGACTCCAACTATCAAGCCCGGGGCTTTTGGAGCGCTACCGACCGCCATCAACACATTACGTGGAAGGAACTTCGAGCGGTGCGACACGCGGTGGAATCTTTTCTACCCCAACTCCGAGGCCGGCAAGTCCTCCTACACGAGGACAACACGGCTGTAGTCGCCGCCCTCACCAAGCTCACCTCGCGCTCGCCCGCCATGATGGCTGAACTCCGTCGCCTATGGTACCTCCTCGACAGCAACGACATCAACATCCGGCCGCGCTACATCCGCTCGGCGGCCAACATATGGGCCGACAAGCTAAGCCGCGAGTTGGACTACGAGGACTGGCAGCTCAACCCCCGTATTTTCACCCACCTGCAACGCCGGTGGGGGCCTCACACGATCGACCGTTTCGCGTCTATGCTCAACGCGCAGCTCCCCCGCTTCAACGCCCGCTGGCGCGACCCACTGTGCGAGGACGTCGACAGCCTCCGCCTATCCGACGACGCGTGGCGCAGAGAAAACAACTACTGCAACCCGCCCTGGTCTGCCCTCCCTGCCCTCGCCGCCAAACTCGCCCAAGCTCAACCCTCGGCCACGGTCATCGCCCCCTTTTGGCCCAACAAACCGTGGTACCACGCGTTCGCTCGATTGGCCACCGACACGCTACACTTCCCAGCGGCACGCAACCTATTCTTTCCCGGCAGGCGCGGCAAGCCCGAGGGGGTCGGGCCTCCCGCGTGGAGCATCGTGGCCTTTCGTCTCTAACCCCTTCTTGGCTCTACACCCGACGCATAGCGATTGGACGAGCGCTTCGCCCGGTACAATTAAACGCCCATGTACAGCGCGTGCCGCCTCTGCGTACAGGACAGCCCCGCTACGGCCTACGCCTCGAAGCAGCACCGGCGCCCTGGTCCGCCAATCTGGCTGAAAATTTCCAAGACCTCCTAGGAACTAACAAGCTAGGGGTTACGGCGGTCGCCCTACTCAGCAACTCCCTAGCGCCCTCGACGTACTCCAGCTACGACAGCGCGCTGCGGCAATTTTTTATTTTTTGCACACAGGAAAATATCGCCCCCTACAGGCCACTCCCGCCACCATGGTACGCTACACCGCGTGGCTAGCCCTGCTCGGCACGGTCGCCGCAAGCTCTTTGCAACCCTACTTCTCTGTTGTCAACAAGTTCTTTCGAGACCACCAGCGCCAGCCTATTGCGGTGGGCGACCTCATGGCGGACGCCCGGCGTGGCCTCGAAATGCTGCAACACCGCCTCACCCCCGCCACCACGCGCCTTCCGCTACCCGCGCCCGTCGCCCTCAACATCTTACAGGCCGCCGACACGCTACACCTCACCCTTCCGTGGACACCCGCAGCGCTCTCCCAACTGCAACGTTTTCGAGCTTGCCTCGCAGTGTGCGTCAATTACACCTTTTTCTGCCGGGCCGAAACTGGCGCCCGTTGCCAAACAGGCGACCTAATCGTCGACAGACCTTCGCAACAAATCTGCCTGTTCATAAGGAAATCTAAAGGCGACCAGCGCCGCGACGCCAGCGAAAAACAGGTTATCGCTATCCCTATCTCCGCCAACCCCGTCCTGGCAGACCTGCTCGACTATTACACGGAACAGCGAACTACATTCTGCAAAAAATTCTACAGCAAGCCACCCCCGCTCGCTTTCTGGAGTTTCTCACCTGCAGACACCTCCGCCGATTGGGGTGCCGCGTCCACCATCTCCACTTGGCTCTCCCTCGCCCTCCTCACAGTCCACTCGTCCGCGCCCGCCGGCTTTAAATGGACGTCGCACAGCCTACGGAAAGGCGCGGCGTCCGCTGCTAGCTGCATCGGCGCGCCCCTCCCCGTAATCAAATTTATGGGTGGCTGGGCCAAGAACAGCTCTGTGACCGAAGGCAAATATATTGACCCAACCATGACCCCATCACCTGCTGCTTGGCGGTTTTTCGGCTGGCTCACTCCGTCCCCCCCGCAACACTAATTCTGGCTGTGCAAGCCTTTGGCTTTAGGTTACTGGCAAAACGTGCCCTAGGGTAAATGGTCAGATTGATTTGAATCTAGAGGTTTGCATATCCAATATCATGTGTACGGGACAGTAACTCTAGCGGTTACTGTTACCGTTAATATCGGCGCGTCTCACCTGCAGGGCAACCACCTTGCCCGAGCAGTTAGACACAGCCAACGACCAACGACTTCCCCAACGGTCAGCTCTAGCTAGCCCGTGCCTTATAAGCCGTAGCTAGCCACGAGCCTAGGCACTCTCTGCTTTCGCGCTCAGCCAATCTAGGCTTCGCGCGAATGCAGTCTCGACTCCAGTAGTCGAGCAGGGTGTCAGTTTTACCTTTTCGTCCCATGCGCACTCGAGCGTCACGCGACACTTCCCCTCGTTCAGCTACGCAGTTCCCCACTATGCAGCCTGAGCAGTCTACATCCGCCGCAGCGGCCGACCCTCACGCTACCACACTCGAATAACGCACAGCCGAACAGATTCGTACGGCAGTTTTGGCATCGGAACAACGGATTACTGAGCAGTTTTTGGCGGCTAACGCTGCCTTACTCGCCCAGCTCCGACAGACGACAGCCACACCTGCTGCTACTGATCAACGGCAGTCCATTCCCACCGACGCGACCACAGCGACGGAGGGTGGTAAGGAGGCCCCCGAGCCACCTATCGACCTGCTCGACGACGAACCCGATCCCTCCGCGACCGATTTCGTCGACTTCACCTACTACGACGAAGTCATCCCAGCCGGCCTCGAACGTCCCCCTCGAGACGTCGAAGAGCCACGTATGTGGACTCTCACAGACGACACCGCCCGCGCTCTAAGCGACAAACGCACCCAGGCCGCCTACGACGAGTACCTACACATCGGGTGCTATGCCTTCTTCGACAGCTGCGCCAACGCGGCAATTGGCGAGGCTCTGGACACGCTGTCGCAAGGCAAACCTTTATCGACGGAGCAGGCGGCAGCGATTACCCTCATCCGAGCGGGTCATCGCACCCACATGGCGACGGAGGAGGCCGCCCGTACTAGATTGGGCTTCCTCCGCCTCACCAAGGGCGGACAAACGAGCACGGATGCGGACCGCGTCTTTGCCGAACTGGCCCACGACCACTTTTGCCGACCGCGCCCTACCGCGGTCTCCGGCACATTGGATGCGCTTCGCCAAGCGTTCGTCGACCGCACGCTGGAAGTCAGCCTACACGCCGCCAGCAAAGCCGCCGCCGGTGCTGCCTTCGCAAAAGTCACCCCGGACAGGCCTCCCGGCCCCGACGCACGAGCCCGCAAGGCCGCCGCCGACAAACGCAAAGCAGCAGCAGCAGCAGCAGCGGCAGCCCGCGCCACCCCGCCACCCAAGCCGACCGACCCGGCTAAACCCTCGACCAAGAAATGACGGTGTGGCCCGCCGCGCCGATTCCTGCTCCCCGACGTCTTCCTACATGCGCCACCGCGTGCGTCGAAGATGGCGGGAGTGGGAGCGCATCGGCGCGAGCGGCCAAGTCCTAAACTGGATCCGCCATGGCGTCCGCGTGAAATTCAAACACGGCCTACGCCCCAAGCCCTTCAACCACGGCATCTCTATGCTCGACGCGACGCCGGCCCAACTCGAGTTTCTAAACTCGGAGCTTCCCCGCTTCGAGGCTTGCGGTGCTTGGGAGCGGGCGGACAACCCTCGCTACGTTTCCCGGATGTTTTTAGTTCCAAAACCCGGGTGCAACCAATGGCGTTTGATTATCGACCTTCGAGAACTCAACCGTTATTGCTCGACCTTCACCATGACATGCGAGACGCTCAAGCACCTACGTCACCTCTCGCGTCTGGGCGACTACTTCGTCTCCCTCGACCTTGCCGACGGGTACTACACCCTTGGCATCCGGGAGGAAGACCGAGACTTCTTCACGGTCAACTACCGCGGCACGCTATGGCGCCTAGCATGCCTTCCCATGGGCTGGTCGGGTTCGGCTTACTACTTTTGCAAGCTAACTCAGGTGTTCACAAACCACCTACGACGCCCTCCGCACCCGATGCCGGCGGCTACTCCCCCCCACAGTCGCCGCCCTACAAAGCGCTTCCTCCGAAACGCGCGATGGCGTGGGACCCGACTACTCCCCTACATGGACGACTTCCTTTTCCTCGCCGACTCCTACGCGGACGCCCTCCTACTGCGACAGCGCGTCCAAGCCCTCCTCGACACCCTCGGCCTCGAACGCAACCCCAAGAAAGGCGTTTGGACACCGACTCAAGTGGGCGACCATTTGGGATTGACGGTGGACCTCCAACACGGCATGTTTCGCGCCCCGCCCGCAAAACTCCACCAGCTCGCGCAACAAGCCTCTTCCCTACTCGGACGAGCCGCTTCCAACGCCCGATGGCTTCCTACACGCCACCTTGCGGCTTTCGCCGGAAAAGCACAGTTCCTCTACCTCGCAATCGCCCCCGCGCACTTCTTTTTGCGCGAACTCCACGACGTGTTAGCCACACGGGTTGGGTGGGGCGGACGCGTCCGCCTCACCCACCAATTTCGCCGAGACCTCGAGTGGTGGCGCACGGTCCCCACTCAACACAACGGCCGGTCCATCTACAAGCCTATCGAGACCGCCTACCTCCACGCCGACTCGAGCGCCTACGGTTGGGGTGCCGTTCTAAACGAGGACTCCAACTATCAAGCCCGGGGCTTTTGGAGCGCTACCGACCGCCATCAACACATTACGTGGAAGGAACTTCGAGCGGTGCGACACGCGGTGGAATCTTTTCTACCCCAACTCCGAGGCCGGCAAGTCCTCCTACACGAGGACAACACGGCTGTAGTCGCCGCCCTCACCAAGCTCACCTCGCGCTCGCCCGCCATGATGGCTGAACTCCGTCGCCTATGGTACCTCCTCGACAGCAACGACATCAACATCCGGCCGCGCTACATCCGCTCGGCGGCCAACATATGGGCCGACAAGCTAAGCCGCGAGTTGGACTACGAGGACTGGCAGCTCAACCCCCGTATTTTCACCCACCTGCAACGCCGGTGGGGGCCTCACACGATCGACCGTTTCGCGTCTATGCTCAACGCGCAGCTCCCCCGCTTCAACGCCCGCTGGCGCGACCCACTGTGCGAGGACGTCGACAGCCTCCGCCTATCCGACGACGCGTGGCGCAGAGAAAACAACTACTGCAACCCGCCCTGGTCTGCCCTCCCTGCCCTCGCCGCCAAACTCGCCCAAGCTCAACCCTCGGCCACGGTCATCGCCCCCTTTTGGCCCAACAAACCGTGGTACCACGCGTTCGCTCGATTGGCCACCGACACGCTACACTTCCCAGCGGCACGCAACCTATTCTTTCCCGGCAGGCGCGGCAAGCCCGAGGGGGTCGGGCCTCCCGCGTGGAGCATCGTGGCCTTTCGTCTCTAACCCCTTCTTGGCTCTACACCCGACGCATAGCGATTGGACGAGCGCTTCGCCCGGTACAATTAAACGCCCATGTACAGCGCGTGCCGCCTCTGCGTACAGGACAGCCCCGCTACGGCCTACGCCTCGAAGCAGCACCGGCGCCCTGGTCCGCCAATCTGGCTGAAAATTTCCAAGACCTCCTAGGAACTAACAAGCTAGGGGTTACGGCGGTCGCCCTACTCAGCAACTCCCTAGCGCCCTCGACGTACTCCAGCTACGACAGCGCGCTGCGGCAATTTTTTATTTTTTGCACACAGGAAAATATCGCCCCCTACAGGCCACTCCCGCCACCATGGTACGCTACACCGCGTGGCTAGCCCTGCTCGGCACGGTCGCCGCAAGCTCTTTGCAACCCTACTTCTCTGTTGTCAACAAGTTCTTTCGAGACCACCAGCGCCAGCCTATTGCGGTGGGCGACCTCATGGCGGACGCCCGGCGTGGCCTCGAAATGCTGCAACACCGCCTCACCCCCGCCACCACGCGCCTTCCGCTACCCGCGCCCGTCGCCCTCAACATCTTACAGGCCGCCGACACGCTACACCTCACCCTTCCGTGGACACCCGCAGCGCTCTCCCAACTGCAACGTTTTCGAGCTTGCCTCGCAGTGTGCGTCAATTACACCTTTTTCTGCCGGGCCGAAACTGGCGCCCGTTGCCAAACAGGCGACCTAATCGTCGACAGACCTTCGCAACAAATCTGCCTGTTCATAAGGAAATCTAAAGGCGACCAGCGCCGCGACGCCAGCGAAAAACAGGTTATCGCTATCCCTATCTCCGCCAACCCCGTCCTGGCAGACCTGCTCGACTATTACACGGAACAGCGAACTACATTCTGCAAAAAATTCTACAGCAAGCCACCCCCGCTCGCTTTCTGGAGTTTCTCACCTGCAGACACCTCCGCCGATTGGGGTGCCGCGTCCACCATCTCCACTTGGCTCTCCCTCGCCCTCCTCACAGTCCACTCGTCCGCGCCCGCCGGCTTTAAATGGACGTCGCACAGCCTACGGAAAGGCGCGGCGTCCGCTGCTAGCTGCATCGGCGCGCCCCTCCCCGTAATCAAATTTATGGGTGGCTGGGCCAAGAACAGCTCTGTGACCGAAGGCAAATATATTGACCCAACCATGACCCCATCACCTGCTGCTTGGCGGTTTTTCGGCTGGCTCACTCCGTCCCCCCAGCAACACTAATTCTGGCTGTGCAAGCCTTTGGCTTTAGGTTACTGGCAAAACGTGCCCTAGGGTAAATGGTCAGATTGATTTGAATCTAGAGGTTTGCATATCCAATATCATGTGTACGGGACAGTAACTCTAGCGGTTACTGTTACCGTTAATATCGGCGCGTCTCACCTGCAGGGCAACCACCTTGCCCGAGCAGTTAGACACAGCCAACGACCAACGACTTCCCCAACGGTCAGCTCTAGCTAGCCCGTGCCTTATAAGCCGTAGCTAGCCACGAGCCTAGGCACTCTCTGCTTTCGCGCTCAGCCAATCTAGGCTTCGCGCGAATGCAGTCTCGACTCCAGTAGTCGAGCAGGGTGTCAGTTTTACCTTTTCGTCCCATGCGCACTCGAGCGTCACGCGACACTTCCCCTCGTTCAGCTACGCAGTTCCCCACTATGCAGCCTGAGCAGTCTACATCCGCCGCAGCGGCCGACCCTCACGCTACCACACTCGAATAACGCACAGCCGAACAGATTCGTACGGCAGTTTTGGCATCGGAACAACGGATTACTGAGCAGTTTTTGGCGGCTAACGCTGCCTTACTCGCCCAGCTCCGACAGACGACAGCCACACCTGCTGCTACTGATCAACGGCAGTCCATTCCCACCGACGCGACCACAGCGACGGAGGGTGGTAAGGAGGCCCCCGAGCCACCTATCGACCTGCTCGACGACGAACCCGATCCCTCCGCGACCGATTTCGTCGACTTCACCTACTACGACGAAGTCATCCCAGCCGGCCTCGAACGTCCCCCTCGAGACGTCGAAGAGCCACGTATGTGGACTCTCACAGACGACACCGCCCGCGCTCTAAGCGACAAACGCACCCAGGCCGCCTACGACGAGTACCTACACATCGGGTGCTATGCCTTCTTCGACAGCTGCGCCAACGCGGCAATTGGCGAGGCTCTGGACACGCTGTCGCAAGGCAAACCTTTATCGACGGAGCAGGCGGCAGCGATTACCCTCATCCGAGCGGGTCATCGCAC
The DNA here is from genome assembly GCA_026401115.1 of Tetraselmis chui. NCBI lineage: Eukaryota > Viridiplantae > Chlorophyta > Chlorodendrophyceae > Chlorodendrales > Chlorodendraceae > Tetraselmis > Tetraselmis chui. Next base: position 45,465 of record JAPMLY010001474.1, on the reverse strand, counting down.
CCACATGGCGACGGAGGAGGCCGCCCGTACTAGATTGGGCTTCCTCCGCCTCACCAAGGGCGGACAAACGAGCACGGATGCGGACCGCGTCTTTGCCGAACTGGCCCACGACCACTTTTGCCGACCGCGCCCTACCGCGGTCTCCGGCACATTGGATGCGCTTCGCCAAGCGTTCGTCGACCGCACGCTGGAAGTCAGCCTACACGCCGCCAGCAAAGCCGCCGCCGGTGCTGCCTTCGCAAAAGTCACCCCGGACAGGCCTCCCGGCCCCGACGCACGAGCCCGCAAGGCCGCCGCCGACAAACGCAAAGCAGCAGCAGCAGCAGCAGCGGCAGCCCGCGCCACCCCGCCACCCAAGCCGACCGACCCGGCTAAACCCTCGACCAAGAAATGACGGTGTGGCCCGCCGCGCCGATTCCTGCTCCCCGACGTCTTCCTACATGCGCCACCGCGTGCGTCGAAGATGGCGGGAGTGGGAGCGCATCGGCGCGAGCGGCCAAGTCCTAAACTGGATCCGCCATGGCGTCCGCGTGAAATTCAAACACGGCCTACGCCCCAAGCCCTTCAACCACGGCATCTCTATGCTCGACGCGACGCCGGCCCAACTCGAGTTTCTAAACTCGGAGCTTCCCCGCTTCGAGGCTTGCGGTGCTTGGGAGCGGGCGGACAACCCTCGCTACGTTTCCCGGATGTTTTTAGTTCCAAAACCCGGGTGCAACCAATGGCGTTTGATTATCGACCTTCGAGAACTCAACCGTTATTGCTCGACCTTCACCATGACATGCGAGACGCTCAAGCACCTACGTCACCTCTCGCGTCTGGGCGACTACTTCGTCTCCCTCGACCTTGCCGACGGGTACTACACCCTTGGCATCCGGGAGGAAGACCGAGACTTCTTCACGGTCAACTACCGCGGCACGCTATGGCGCCTAGCATGCCTTCCCATGGGCTGGTCGGGTTCGGCTTACTACTTTTGCAAGCTAACTCAGGTGTTCACAAACCACCTACGACGCCCTCCGCACCCGATGCCGGCGGCTACTCCCCCCCACAGTCGCCGCCCTACAAAGCGCTTCCTCCGAAACGCGCGATGGCGTGGGACCCGACTACTCCCCTACATGGACGACTTCCTTTTCCTCGCCGACTCCTACGCGGACGCCCTCCTACTGCGACAGCGCGTCCAAGCCCTCCTCGACACCCTCGGCCTCGAACGCAACCCCAAGAAAGGCGTTTGGACACCGACTCAAGTGGGCGACCATTTGGGATTGACGGTGGACCTCCAACACGGCATGTTTCGCGCCCCGCCCGCAAAACTCCACCAGCTCGCGCAACAAGCCTCTTCCCTACTCGGACGAGCCGCTTCCAACGCCCGATGGCTTCCTACACGCCACCTTGCGGCTTTCGCCGGAAAAGCACAGTTCCTCTACCTCGCAATCGCCCCCGCGCACTTCTTTTTGCGCGAACTCCACGACGTGTTAGCCACACGGGTTGGGTGGGGCGGACGCGTCCGCCTCACCCACCAATTTCGCCGAGACCTCGAGTGGTGGCGCACGGTCCCCACTCAACACAACGGCCGGTCCATCTACAAGCCTATCGAGACCGCCTACCTCCACGCCGACTCGAGCGCCTACGGTTGGGGTGCCGTTCTAAACGAGGACTCCAACTATCAAGCCCGGGGCTTTTGGAGCGCTACCGACCGCCATCAACACATTACGTGGAAGGAACTTCGAGCGGTGCGACACGCGGTGGAATCTTTTCTACCCCAACTCCGAGGCCGGCAAGTCCTCCTACACGAGGACAACACGGCTGTAGTCGCCGCCCTCACCAAGCTCACCTCGCGCTCGCCCGCCATGATGGCCGAACTCCGTCGCCTATGGTACCTCCTCGACAGCAACGACATCAACATCCGGCCGCGCTACATCCGCTCGGCGGCCAACATATGGGCCGACAAGCTAAGCCGCGAGTTGGACTACGAGGACTGGCAGCTCAACCCCCGTATTTTCACCCACCTGCAACGCCGGTGGGGGCCTCACACGATCGACCGTTTCGCGTCTATGCTCAACGCGCAGCTCCCCCGCTTCAACGCCCGCTGGCGCGACCCACTGTGCGAGGACGTCGACAGCCTCCGCCTATCCGACGACGCGTGGCGCAGAGAAAACAACTACTGCAACCCGCCCTGGTCTGCCCTCCCTGCCCTCGCCGCCAAACTCGCCCAAGCTCAACCCTCGGCCACGGTCATCGCCCCCTTTTGGCCCAACAAACCGTGGTACCACGCGTTCGCTCGATTGGCCACCGACACGCTACACTTCCCAGCGGCACGCAACCTATTCTTTCCCGGCAGGCGCGGCAAGCCCGAGGGGGTCGGGCCTCCCGCGTGGAGCATCGTGGCCTTTCGTCTCTAACCCCTTCTTGGCTCTACACCCGACGCATAGCGATTGGACGAGCGCTTCGCCCGGTACAATTAAACGCCCATGTACAGCGCGTGCCGCCTCTGCGTACAGGACAGCCCCGCTACGGCCTACGCCTCGAAGCAGCACCGGCGCCCTGGTCCGCCAATCTGGCTGAAAATTTCCAAGACCTCCTAGGAACTAACAAGCTAGGGGTTACGGCGGTCGCCCTACTCAGCAACTCCCTAGCGCCCTCGACGTACTCCAGCTACGACAGCGCGCTGCGGCAATTTTTTATTTTTTGCACACAGGAAAATATCGCCCCCTACAGGCCACTCCCGCCACCATGGTACGCTACACCGCGTGGCTAGCCCTGCTCGGCACGGTCGCCGCAAGCTCTTTGCAACCCTACTTCTCTGTTGTCAACAAGTTCTTTCGAGACCACCAGCGCCAGCCTATTGCGGTGGGCGACCTCCTGGCGGACGCCCGGCGTGGCCTCGAAATGCTGCAACACCGCCTCACCCCCGCCACCACGCGCCTTCCGCTACCCGCGCCCGTCGCCCTCAACATCTTACAGGCCGCCGACACGCTACACCTCACCCTTCCGTGGACACCCGCAGCGCTCTCCCAACTGCAACGTTTTCGAGCTTGCCTCGCAGTGTGCGTCAATTACACCTTTTTCTGCCGGGCCGAAACTGGCGCCCGTTGCCAAACAGGCGACCTAATCGTCGACAGACCTTCGCAACAAATCTGCCTGTTCATAAGGAAATCTAAAGGCGACCAGCGCCGCGACGCCAGCGAAAAACAGGTTATCGCTATCCCTATCTCCGCCAACCCCGTCCTGGCAGACCTGCTCGACTATTACACGGAACAGCGAACTACATTCTGCAAAAAATTCTACAGCAAGCCACCCCCGCTCGCTTTCTGGAGTTTCTCACCTGCAGACACCTCCGCCGATTGGGGTGCCGCGTCCACCATCTCCACCTGGCTCTCCCTCGCCCTCCTCACAGTCCACTCGTCCGCGCCCGCCGGCTTTAAATGGACGTCGCACAGCCTACGGAAAGGCGCGGCGTCCGCTGCTAGCTGCATCGGCGCGCCCCTCCCCGTAATCAAATTTATGGGTGGCTGGGCCAAGAACAGCTCTGTGACCGAAGGCAAATATATTGACCCAACCATGACCCCATCACCTGCTGCTTGGCGGTTTTTCGGCTGGCTCACTCCGTCCCCCCCGCAACACTAATTCTGGCTGTGCAAGCCTTTGGCTTTAGGTTACTGGCAAAACGTGCCCTAGGGTAAATGGTCAGATTGATTTGAATCTAGAGGTTTGCATATCCAATATCATGTGTACGGGACAGTAACTCTAGCGGTTACTGTTACCGTTAATATCGGCGCGTCTCACCTGCAGTGCAACCACCTTGCCCGAGCAGTTAGACACAGCCAACGACCAACGACTTCCCCAACGGTCAGCTCTAGCTAGCCCGTGCCTTATAAGCCGTAGCTAGCCACGAGCCTAGGCACTCTCTGCTTTCGCGCTCAGCCAATCTAGGCTTCGCGCGAACCCACCCACCCATCCCTATAATCCTGCGCTAATCGACCCCCAGACCATGTCTGTGGGTGTCTTTCGGCCAAATTGTAAGCAAGATGAAATCTTTGGCAAAACGTGCCCTAGTGTAAA
>JAPMLY010001474.1:0-41383 GCA_026401115.1 Tetraselmis chui | reverse complement strand
AGGAAGAGGAGTGGCATGGTAGTATGGCGGAGGAGATCCTGAGGCTATGATGCCGCCTCCTGAGAAAACATGTACAAAGGGTTTTTGAAAAATCAAATCCGGTCTCACCACCCGCCATGGAGACTTCATCTTTGAGGGTGTTAACATGATACAACGAAGGCCATGAAGGATACGATAGAAAAAACAAGCTAACGCGGAGGCAGGAACGATAACCACCTTATTGTTATTGCTTATGTGGTCGCCCCGCCTCTCCCCCTCCCCCACTTATTCCTGAGGTGAAGAGGGACACACGGCTGGTGGATTTGCCGCGAGCGGAGGAGCGGCACGGTCACGGGTACGGAAAAAGCAGGCGTGGCGGTGGAACCACCAATGGCATGCTCAAGGGGGTTTTCTCTTGGTCTTTCTCCTCTATTTATTGGGCGAGGTCGGTGTCATACACGAGCTAGTTTGGTCTTGCCAGCCTCACAACTTGAACGCTGGCCGACATGGGTCGGTCAGCCCCCCGTATCGGAAAACAACCCCGCGCATTGTGCATGGCTAACGATAGTATCAAGTTGCATTGTAGTTAAGTAAATTACGCAAGAGATGTGCTTTTCTGTTTTAATATCACTGATGTTGGTAATGTTTAGTCGATAATAGTCATGCTTTCGCATTACTTTGTATCGGCAATCTATGTGGTGTATATAAAATAGGGGGCTGGTTTAATAATGTACTCAACCATTGTCGTGCACTTGAGTAAGGAGGGCTAAGACATCAACAACTCATAATGCATTGTTGTAATTCAGTTTCAATTTCAATCGCATGCGAAGGTAAGACATATTGTCCGTACTTTGTGGAGGAGTGTCGGTATATGTCTTATGAGGATCACATGACCAATGATCACCCGCCCTAAACTAGAAGTACCGGATCAACAACGCGTAAATAAGTACAACGTAGAAAGTCCGTTTAATTTCGTGACTAACTAACTCAAAAGTGATGTCACAAATTGTAGAAGACGTCACACGTTGACCATTGGCAAGTCGAAATGGAGTCTTGGTCTGAGATTTACGAGTTTGTATAGCAAAGCGTCGTACGAAATCTTTTGATACAAAGTCAAGAGTCGCAGCGCAGTCGACTAATCCAGAAACTAGTTATCCGCAATCGGGAGTTTTCACAGCTAGCTCAGTTCGAATTAGGGGCCGAGCTTCACTGAAGTCCGTTAACATTGCGGTAGCTTCTAGGGAAAACTGTCTAAATGTAATGATGGACTCTTCCGGGACGTCTGACGGTAATTGAAATTGAAATTGTTTACAACGTGCCGGCAAACTGGACCGACTGCTGTCTCTCTGGCCACTCTACTTCGCCATTCATGACTTATCATCAAGCTGGGCCCGGGTCTCTTCGATCACGTACACCTATCGACACACCTAGCTTCATTTTGTGTCGACGCTCCTCGGGAGTTAAATAACTGTAAGCAATCGCAGCAATTGCCACAGCCCCCCTACCCAAGCAGTAACAGCGTAATAATTTTGTAATCCAGAAAAACAGATCTAAAAATAAATCCACTTGTCGAGAAATGCAAAACTAAACTGCTGCTCGACCTTCACGATGCACGGCCCGCTCCCACCGAACCGGTGTGCCGACCGGCCTAGGCCGGTCGGCGTTCGGGAGGGACGACGGGCCAGCCTAATCTAGCTCCCGCGTGACTTCGGTCTTGCAGAAGATAGGAGGGGAAAGGCTGGCAAAAAACCCCTATAGTCTACTAGTTCCCAATCAACCGAACGTATGGTTTCAGGTTTACGACTCCCTCTCTACTTGTTCTGACGACAACGACCTGCTACTAACGCTGCAAGTGTCGCGACTGTAGTCAATGGAGATGTCGAGTGGGTTTCGACAACCTTTGTCTCTAGCAGTGTCTCAAGACGACTTGTAGATGTAGCCAAATGCTCAAGTTTGTCAGAAGAGCAGCTTTGCCACCATCATTTTTGCTTCTATGGAGCGCCTTCCGCCTCCTTGCCTTAAAGCTCTGGCACTAGAAGAGTCGGTGTCCCTTCTTGTCACACGTGAAAATGTTAAACCGTGCACACACGATCAGTATGGAAGGTAACTAACGCATACGTAGTTACAATCACAGTCACGCAAAAGGGACAGTCACAGAGACAACCACCCCGAGGCGTGGTGTCGGGACAAAAGAAGTGTGAAACCTTTAGCCTAGCGACAGCTATGTACCAAATCAAACATGTTATCGGTATGGCCGATCTATACATGTACTAATCATATCTCAGCTTACATTAGCTATCATATCTCAGCTATTAACTTACATTAGAATAGCTTACAGTAGCTATCTGCAACTAATAACTGGAAGGTATTACTTACAACACTCCCCCTGAAGGTAGCTACGTGATGAAGCGTTGCATTGGGTCTTCTCCTCCAAGGATTGTACTTCGGTGTCTTGTCAATGCAGGTCTTGGTATAGGCTTGGTGAACATGTCGGCCACCATTTGGTCAGTGGGGAGATATCTCAACTTAATGGTTCCATGCTCCACGTGGTCCTTGAGGAAGTGCCACTTCATACCAATGTGTTTAGTCTTCTCACTGACCAAGGCATTCTGGGAGTACGCGATGGTGCTTTGGTTTTCCTCCCATATGGTGGTGGTTTCGGTGATGGGGGCGTTGAAGATCTCCCCCATGATTTGGCGGAGGTGGAGTCCCTCCTTGGTGGCGTCAGCCGCAGAGTATTACTCGGCTTCACAAATGGATTGTGCCACACATGTTTGTTGTTTGGACTTGTAGTTGATCGGCCCGCGTCCGAGAGTGAAGAGGTAGCCCGAGCGGGAGTTGCGGGTGCTGCTGTCGTTTGCTCAGTCAGCGTCGGCAAAGCATGCAAGTTGGAGGTTGTAGTCCGTGCCCCCTCCCCCAACGTCAGGCGCATGTCGATGGTGCCATGGAGGTATCGAAGTACCTTTTTGAGTGCCCGCAGGTGGGCGTCCGTGAGGGGTGCTTGGGCGGAGCCAAGGATGCTCATCGCCGTGGAGACATCGGGACGGGTGCAAACGGTCGCGTACTGGAGGCTGCCCAGTAAACTTGGGTAGACGTCCTTGGCCACCCCGGTAAGGGAGGGCGAAGTCATGTGCGCGAGTCCGGCGAGGAAGCCGGGGTCCATAGGAAGGGACGAGGGATTAGAGTCACCCATACCGTACTTTGCAAGGATATCGCGCATGTATTTGGATCGGTCCAACGAGATGGTGCGGGCCGAGCGATCACCGGTGATGTGCATGCCGATGAGTTGGGAGAGGTCGCCTAGGTCCTTAATCCTGAACCGTGCACCATGTTGAGCCTTGAACGTTGTAAGCCATGTGGTATCGTTGCAGGCTGCGGGACTGTCGTCCATGTACAATACGATCATGGCGAAAACGTGACCGGCGCGGAAGATGTAGATGCATGGATCGGATACGCATTGTTGCCACCCATGGTCTACAAGTCAGGCACGCAAGAGCATGTTGAACTCGCGAGGGGACTATTTTGGCAGTACATGCAGTGCTTCATATGACACACTTTAGACGTGCCATCAACAAAGCCGAGGGGCTGGCGAATGTACACGTCCTCCTTGATTGGGGCGTAGTAGAGGAACGCAGTGTCGATGTCAAGGTGACACAAGTCGAGGTCGCGGGCGGCCTCGATGGCAAGGAAGAGGCGAAGGCTGGCCATGCGGATGACATGGGAGAACGTTTCCGTATAGTCGAGGCCATCGCGTTGGCTGCACCCTGTAGCGACGATCCGCGCTTTGAAGCGGGAGACATCGCCAACGGTGTCGGACTTGACCTTGTAAATCCACATGTTGTTAACGACCACGCGGTCAGGGGGAAGGTCGACGAGCTCCCACTTGCCGTTGTCTAGTACTCCATGCCGTTGGATTACTCCTGCTGCATAGTGGCTTGCCACTGGGGGGCCTGGGTGCTGTCAAGAGCAGCCCGGTACGACTTTGGTTCCGCACACTCTCGGGCAGACAAGAGAGCGACGGCAATATGTGATGTGCCGGCAGGGGTGTGGGGAGGGCTAGTGATCAGGTCGGGCACTTGGGGTTGCTCGAAGATGTCCTCTTTGGCTTTGCCTTGGTCAGGGTCACAACACGTTGTGACAAGTGTCGGCGGGTATTCCGACATGTGGGCCACAAGGTCCCCGTAACGGAGGGGGTGCGACTGGAGGCGATCCTGACGGGGGGCTGTAGGATGGGGTTGAGGGTCGGGCAGTGGGGTGTCGATAGGGTGGGATGGTGGGGAGATGTCCAAAGGAGACTCGTCATCCGAGGGGTATGTGATGACTGAGTCAATGGGGAGGCGCGTGCCGAAGCCTGGGGTGTTTTCCTGAAATACGACATGGACGGAAGTGATGATGCGGCGAGTCTCGGGGTTGTAGACGCGGTACCCACAGGCGTGAGTCGGATAGCCGACCATGACGCCACGGAATACTTTTTCGCCGAGGTTCCAACGCAACTTGTCGGGCACTTTGGCGAAGACCGCGCCCCCGAAGACGCGGAACTTGGACGCGCCAGGCGCCGATGACGTAAGGAGGGTGAGGGGAATGCCACCGGTGAGACCGACTGAGCGGTTGTAAGTGTGGTTGCGAAGGTACACAACATTGCTCACAACGCACGACCACATGGAATTGAGGACGGCCATACTGTGGAACATCGCAGAAGCATTGTCCCGGAGGGTGCGCTAGGGGCGTTTTGCTTTGCCGAGCATGTAATGGGCATAGAGGGCAGAAAAGTGCACACCGATGCCAGGCGGGCGCACATCTGGCGTGTGGCGGCAACCTTAAAGATAGAGTCCGAGGCGAACTTTCGGACCGGTGCGAACGCGCGTGAATGAGAGTGATGGCGTGCATGCAAGTGTTTGATGTCCATCATGATGGTTTCCAGCTCAGAGCAGGCGTCGTCTTTGGTCGTAAGGAACCGCACCCACATGTAATGTGTGTGGTGGTCGATGACGAGGAGGCATTAGCGGAGGCCATGTGGGGAGGGGTCATTGACTTGGCCCCGAAGGTCAGAGGATAGGTTGAGAAGGGGACGGGATGGTTTTGCGCAGGCAATAGTGTTGCGTGGTGCAGTAGTGGCCTTGTGGAGCAAGTATGAAACACAAGAAACATTTTTTACAGAGCTGGCTAATGCTAGGCTAGTTGGGACACCGTGGGTGTGCTGGGCTTGTAGGTTTTGCATGTTAAGGTGTCCAAACCGGCGGTGCCACAGTACGGGGTCGCACTGGGCAAAGAGGGCAACACGGGAACTGTGACCGCGCGCGCTGTCCTATGAGGGGCATGGGGTAGCTCTAGGTGGTAGGGCAGGAGGTAGAGATCGTTGCCACACGGCCCTAACACACCCATTCATGTGGGCACCACGAGAAAGCCAGTGTCAAAGTCAGTAGGGAAAAAAAATACACAACCACTGTGGGATTGCATCCAACTGACATTAAGGAGTCTCCCGATGCGATGAGCAGAGCGAGATGACAGGTCGGGGGTGTACATGGCATGGACCGTGCGGTGAATGATCTGGCCAGATGCCAGCAGAACAGAAATCCGCACTTAGCTACTGCCCTTAACGTCCACGCCAACCCCACCCAAGCCAGAGGGAGCGGAGGGGGGGCGAACGTAGCGAAATAATCTCGAAACACGGTCAAGTTGATCGAGTAGGCTGAATAAACTACCCATAACTGTGAGAGGTCACGACACGAGGTGAGGGGAGATGAGAATGCGACAGAGTTGAAGGGGACACTCACCCCGGTGTCATCGTATTCATCTCTGCAATCCGCCTGAGTGTGCAAACTCTCAATGTAGTCGACGGTGACGTCGCTCAGTAGGGCTGCGTGCGCAGAGGCAAAGCCACTAGGGGTGCCGTACGTCTGGATGATCATCTTATGTTCGGCAAGGGTCCACCTCAAAAGGGCCTCATCTAGGGCATTGCAGGAGGATAGTATGTGGTCCATGCCCTCCCATCCTCCCATCTGACTTTCCCCCGGCCGATGAGGCCAACCCCCGTCCCTAACTCCACCCGGCCCGGAGGTTCGACCCCAAACCCACTACCCAAACCCTCCCCCTGACATCCGTCCACACCTTGTAACCAACTCTAACATGGCCTCACTCTCGACTCACTTCAACCCCAGTACATGCACCATCAAACTACACAATTACCAGTTTGACCTTAACCTTGAACGCGGCCTCCGCACCCCTATTGGCCACCTCGACTCCTCCGTTGTCCTTTCCTTTCAATGGGGTCACTACCAAGACCTCTCCAACCTCTACTCCATTGCTACCTCCCTAGCCAACCTACACTCTAACAACAACAACTCATACATTGTTATCACGAAAACTGAAGTCGATGACTTCCATAACCATCAGCTATACCTCAGCCAATGGACTAACCTCTCTAACATAGGCACACCCCCACGCATGGGCACACCCCACAACTCCCTCTTAGTCCTTACCTGGCAACACTCCCACTTTGGTCTCCTACACCTAACACACGCCTCAGCCACATGGATAGACTCGCTCCACCACCCTCCTCCACCATCCCTTCTCACTCGCTCACTCTCACTCCCCCCCTCTTGGAATTATACTCCCCCCTCCCTTGTCGGTACCCTTCGCCTCCTCAACCCTCCTCGACAGAATGACACATCTCACGCATGGTCATGCGGAACCCACGTCCTCCTCCACACCTACTTTATTCTCACAGCACCCGCCGACCAAGCATACAACCCCCCTGAGTTCGACCCCCGGACCACTGTCTACTCCCTATACACACTCATGTGGCACCACACCTTTCGCTCCACCCCCTCCCGATCGGACGCTCCCAGCTCCTTACCACCCTCCAACCCCATCAACCTTCCCCCCCCCCCTCCGCCCCCACGCCCCCTCCGACCCTCCCCACCAATCATCTCCCCCTCCACCAACCCCAACCCCCCTTCCCTTCCCTCCCACTCCCCCCCCCTCAAACTGCCTCCCCGACGACCCTCCCAACCCCTCCGCCTCCCTCCCCTCCCCCATCCATCCAAATCACACATCCCAACTACTCCATCTCATTACCCTCAACACCCGCGGCCTCCACACCTCCATTATGGACGTCGAGCACCTCACTACCTCGCACCACCCTGACGTCCTCATCCTCACCGAGACTAACCATGCCATCCACAAATCCCGTTGGCGTATCGCCCTCCCTCACTACCTCCTCAAAAGCTCTCGACCATACTACTCACATGTGCCCCTACCCAATGCAGGAGTTCTCTTTGCGGTCCGCTGGACCTCATTCCAATCCGCCACAGTTTTGACCCCACCCCCCCACCTCATCCCCCACATAGCTGGACTAATCCTAATCCCACACTCAGGCACCCCCCACCTCCTCCTCGGCGCCTACATGCCCCAGCTCCACAACCCCCAATTGGTCCGACTATACGCAGAGGTTGCAGCTTGGGGACTACGCCTAGCGGACGACTACCCGACCCACCGCGTCCTTTGGGGCGGAGACTTTCAAACAACCACCACACAAGGTAATGGCAACCCGGCCCTCACCTCCTTACTCGAATCACACCTCCAACCCCTCCACCTCCCCATCCCTACCTTCCCCCGTAGCGGAGGGTGCCTAGACCACTGGCTCACCACTCCTCCCTCCCCCCCCGGCCTCACACCGCCTGAACGCTCGGTCTTCTAAACACCTTGACACTAGACCGACCACTCGGCAGTCCACCTAGTCGTTCCTGCCCCCTCATCTCTCATCGGTCACCCCCCCTCGGCCCAAAACCACCCTCACACACACCACACCACCCGCAAACTCAGCTTCAAACTTCCACTACACCCGGACCATATAAAAGCATACCAAAACAGCACACCTTCCCTAATCAACCAAACAGCCCCCCTCCACGCAGACATACTTAATACACCCTCATCTACTGTCTCCCACGACACCCTCGACACCCTCGCCTCGAAATTCACCACACTACTCTCCCACCACATGGACCACGCAGCCACCATCTGGCCCCTCCTACCCCCGAAGAAACCTCGCCCACCTCACGCGTCCCTTGACAACACCTAGCTAAATAAAAATACACGCAAACACATCCGAAAACTTCGCAGATGTAGCACCAACAACGGCCCCTTACCCCTCGCCCAAGCCCTCTGAAATACAACCGACTATCTCACCCCTACCGCCATCAAACAACAGTGCCAAGCACGCATACGCCACCTCCTCAGAGCAACCACCACAGATGAATTAAGGAAAATAACACTCGCGCCAACACGGCCTACAACACCTGCCCTAAATCCTCCCACCGCCTATTGAAAATTAAAAGCGGCCTCCTTCCCCCCAACAGCGCCACCTCGACCCTCCACCGCATGACCAAACCCGATAACACTACCGCAACCTCTCCTTCCGCCGTCCTAGAGGCAGTATACTCTCACTTCGCCACCGAACTCAGCCGCGCCACCCCACACGACATGCCCATCCCCCCATGGGAACTCCCAGACAACAATGACAACTTTACCATCGAACCCCGCGGGGACCCCTCTCTCACCCTCGCCGACATGATAACCCGCGACACATTCGATAAAACCCTTAACTCATTAGGCACAGGCAAAGCCCCCGGCCCCGACGGTATCCCCAACGAAATAATCAAATTCTTACCCCCGGCGACCCGCTCCGCCCTCTTCTCTCTCCTCTCCCTCCTCGCCCACACGTCCTACACCCCTCTTGTAGCACAACATGCCTGCTACATAAGAAAGGTGACCCCACCCTCCTCGACAACTACCTCCCCATCGCCCTTATGAAAAACCTCCTTAAGCTATGGACCGCGCTAATCAAAGATGCAGGCTCGAAATACGCCGAAACCCACGGCATTCTCAGCGACCAAAAAGACGGATTCCGACAACACCGCAGCATCCACGACGCACTATCATCCATCATCATGACGATGGAGGACGCAAAACTTCACAACAAGACATCTACGTAATGTACGCGGACTTCAAAGGCGCATTTAATGCAGCAGACCACCGCATCATGTTCAAACACATGCGACAACTCGGTATGCCCTCCACCTTTGTAGACACCTGCGAACACCTCTACGGGGTCTCATCCACCGACTACATTACCCCATATGGCCCCAGTCCCTCCATCGACATAAATCGAGGAACCTTGCAGGGGGACACCCTCTCTCCATTTCTATTCACCCTCTTCCTTGAACCCTTCCTCCGCTGGCTCACGGTGGGCAACCGGGGTTATCGCCAGGCCCCCCTACCACTAACGTCGACCCCACAGAACCCACAGCCACATACCCAGGACACGGCTTCGCCGACGACCTCAGCCTAGCCACGGGCTCGACCCCCAACATGGCCATCCAACTCCGGAAACTCTCCCTCAGTCTTCAGCGCCTACACATGTATGACCGTCAACATCCGAAAATGTTGCATCACCGGCGCCCTTTGGCGCTCAGGCAACGCCCTCTCCCTTGCCAACATTGCCCTCCTCGCATCCCGCCTCCAAACTCAGTTCATCACCATCGACTCCATCACGGCCCCCATCCCCTCCATAGGCCCCTCGGACACATACCGCGTCCTAGGGGTGGAACTTAACACCGGCACGAACTAAGACGTACTACCGCATCCCTCATCACCGCCCTCTCCACCTCCGCACTAACACAATCCCGCAGAATAGGGGTCATCCGTGGGCTCCTTATCGGCAAACACTTCACCCTCTAGCTCCGTAGCTCGGCCTCTTCATCGACTCCCAACTCGACACCCTCGAAGGACAAATATGCCGCGGACTCCGCTCCGCCATCTCCTCGGTACGTAACCTCCCCCGCACCGCCCTCCACCGCCCTACCTCAGACCTAGGATACGGCCTCCCCTCCCTCAAAGCCCACGCAGCACAACTCACGGTCTGCCACCTACATAAAATCATGAACAACCCAGGATATCGAGGCCACATGGTCCGAGCACACATTCGCACCATCTCCACCACATACTCCCATTGGCCCACTAAATCCATCATGTCAAGCCACTCCACCCCACCCACACTCCGATGCCTAGTACGGGCCCAACGCGACGCGGGCACCATGTTCCACAACATCCCTCCACTCTCCCTCACCAACCCCATTGCCTCCACACTCCGCGCCCAGTTCATCAGCCAAAACAACACCCTCCTCGCCTCACTCCGAGACAAAACCACACACATCACCGACCCTCACAAATACAAACAAGCATACTGTGAATTCTCTCCCCGCAAAACACACGCCTCCCTCCTCCCCCGCCTCACTCCCCTCTGGAAACATAACATAACCACATGGCCACAAGTCCTCCTCCGCACCACCTCATCCTCCTTCATACTCAAATCCTGCAAATCCATCTCCACACTCACGGGGTCCACCACCCCACTTTCAGTCCCCATTCGCCTTCTCGCCGCAATCCTCACCGAACCCCTCGATACTATCCACAACCGCCTGCCTATCACACACCTCACCCCCAAACAAGCATCCCCCCCCACCACTATCCACCCCTCATGGATTCCCGTCCTTTCCCCAGACCTCCCCACACTGTCATCCGGCATCCACACCTCCCACACCAGAACCTCCCCCCCCACGGCACCCACCACACACATAGACACAGAATACCTCACCCCCTCGGACCACCACTACCCCCCTACGACGTTACGCGCATCATTTCGAAACATAAGGACACATAATACGGTCAAACACAGTACATGGTAGAATGGGCCCCGGAACACCTCACGGAATGGGACATACAGCTCCAACTCGACGACGGCTTCCGCCCCATCTCCTCCACCCCCACATCGGTATACCTCTCCACCCCCTCCTCCACCAACTGCTCCATATGTCACGACCCACTACACACAGACCCCACCTCCACATGTTGCACATGCCCGCACTTTGCTGTCCATTCCCAATGCCGCCCCGCTCAGGGACCCGCCACATGGCAGTGCGACTGGTGTGCTCGCGGCCAACACCACGAACTCACCCGCCTCCACGAGGTCAAGTGGGCACCGTGCCTACAACTACACGACACCATCAGTGAGACCCCCTCCGGCCCTACCGCCCTCACCGCATTTAACTCCGGCTTTGTCCCCTCCACGACACCCATCCTACCCGAACCCGGTCCCCCTCCTTGGACGCACCCCCTAATCACATTCAACCATGACCCCATCAACCCCGACCTCGACATGCTCCCTACCGGTGAATTCATCATTCACACACACCCATCAATACACGACACCACTTTACTTTGCACTCCCGACGGCCGCGCGGTCACCACCCTTAACGGCCCCCGCGTCCGCCACCTATTTCAACTCTTCCGCCCCGACCTCGCGCAGCACACGTTCGAAGAGGAGGTCTACCAACTCCTCACTCTTCTAGGTTCCCGCTCAGAAATCTACTCACCCACACCTGCCACCACCACCCGTAATAGATGGGCCACTAGAGAGGACCTCCTCATAGCTCTCCGCCACACATTCCACATCCAGACAGAACTATACTCCGACCCCCTCAATAAATCACTCCACTCGCACACCTACCACTCACTATACCCCGAAGACATAATCTTCTCATCAAGCGGCAGCAATGTCCCACACACATGGCACGGCACCAACATCGCCAACCCAGAATACGACCACGAATGCTTGCGCCGCGCCATGGAACATGCAATCACCAGCGCACACCTCACACCCTCCCATACACCAAGCGCAACCATCCTCATACTCCCCCGATGGGAACACACACCATACCGCCACTCCAAATACATCAACTCCCCATACACCCACCACCTCTACACCCTTCCCAATTACGCAAACACCTTCCTACCCCCCGACCAACACACAGGCCACCCCACCCCTACCCCATTCGGCACACACTGGATGGTCGACATCTACCTCGTCGCAACGGCGGACGATGGAGACAATCACGGCAGACTTTGGTAATAAACCCATCAAATCATTCTCTCCCGTCACACCCACCCACACCCCCCTTGACTGCCATCCGTCTCACCCCACCCACATGCCCACCCGCCTTGTTGCTGCTGACGAAGGTCTCTCGCCCGACTCGCTAACCTCGTGCCCCGCCATCCTCCCCCCCCGAGATTCCCCCCCCCCCCCCGCGCGCTACGTCCCCCCGCGCACAAACCCGACTTTATCCGCCTCCTCAAACCTCGATTCATCGGTCACACAAAACGGTCGCCGGCGATACTCATCCA
The DNA here is from genome assembly GCA_026401115.1 of Tetraselmis chui. Classification (NCBI taxonomy): domain Eukaryota; kingdom Viridiplantae; phylum Chlorophyta; class Chlorodendrophyceae; order Chlorodendrales; family Chlorodendraceae; genus Tetraselmis; species Tetraselmis chui. The sequence goes on along the minus strand of JAPMLY010001474.1, from coordinate 29,164 downwards.
TTAAAAAGATTCAAATAGGGGAGTGAAAGTACTGCACGGACCACAACCTCTCCAACACAGCCCAATTGATTCGTGCCAAATACACACCCCTCGCGAATGCCATCCGCAGCCACTGGCCAGGTACCGCTATCGACATCCTCCCCATCGGCATGAGCCGCAAGGGTACACCCCACTCATCCACCATCGCCAGTCTCACCTCTCTACTCACCCTCCGCACTGACCCTCTTGACAAACTCATCTCCAAAGCACGACTCGACACGTCTCGCATCCTTGCACAACTTCTCACGCACAATATCCAATGGCTACACCATCTCCTACTTGTATACCGCATCAAATCCAGCACGACCTCTCGCCGCGCCTCCACACAACGCACCTTCGCATGCCCCTAATTGCACGCAGCCATCACCCCGCATCGCACACTCCTCGGGGGGGGGAGTAAAACCCCCGACCACCCTTGGAGAGGTTGGATTTAGGTGGTTAACGGTCTTGCCCTGACTTGTAAGTTTCATGTATGGCATAGTTGGGAGGGCCCAGAGACAGCAACCGGCGCATACGGTATTTGGTGTAAACCGGCGCATACGGTGCATGTGGTAAACAATTGCAATTTGAATTTCAATTTTGCGGTCCAGGCTGCCTCATGCGCTGCACTTGTTGTGGAGGCCACGACCACCACGTGGACCACGTGGGTTATGTCCTCGACCGCTGTGCGAAACTTGACCCGCAGCGACAAACGCAAAGATTGGAGGCGGTGATGTGTCGGGGGCTGGTGCGCCTAGAGCATTGGCTTCCTCGTCCATGTTGTGTGCCAAGTGGAGGATGGATGATGGCCATCACCTCATCAGCAGACATGTAGTCGGCGTCGAAGGTGTTAATGACACATTGTTTGGCCTGACCGAAAGGGCCGGTGCTGGATATGCCACGCAGCATGAGAAGACCGAGGTTGTGGGGGTGGATGGCCGCGGAACCATCAATCACTTGACATGTCTCGTTGTAGTCATCGAACGTCTGTCTCAGGAAGTGGACGTAGTCCGTGAGGAACTAACCAAGGCGCTGCCGGAGCATGAGATTGTCTAGTAAGGAGAGAGGGCGAGCGAAGGACCGGCAGTCTAGGCGTTCACACAAAATATCCGAGGCTGTAGTAGCGCAGTCGGGACGTGATGGTGAGACACACATCATTGCCTCGTCAGCGCGCTTATTGTCGCTGGCTGCGTGGAGTAGCAGTTTGTAGGCGTAGTGTTGTGCTTGCTCATCCAGCCAACTCGCGGATGGCCAACTCGGGGATGAGGTAAGCTGCCTTGAGGGAGAGGAAGCTTAGGAAGTTCCTCTTCCTCTGCTTGAAGTCCATGGTGGGCCCCATGGTGGAGACCGACAACTTCATGGACCATTTGAGGGCGTCCTTATCAAAGCCGGTTGCTTCATGGGCAGCGTGGCCGATGACCACCGGGTCAATGGTGGGGCGACGGCCGCAACGTTTGGCGTGAACACCAAGCTCGGCAGGAGGGTAATACCGGTCAGGAAAGGGAGGAAGCGGGCCACCGGGAAAGGGAGAGTGGCCGGGCACTGCAGTCGGTGGGCCGTACGGGTGCGGGTGGTCACGGGAGGAGGGGACGTGGTGCGGCGGTGCCTCCGGGAAGAGAGGTCCGGGGGTTGAAAGGGCATATCCGACAGAGAGGTATGGTGAGCGTAGGTCCACGGGCTGCTCGTGGCGCGGGGGTTCACGGTGCGCATCGTGACGGCGTGGCGCGACAGTGTAGCTACAACGTTGGCCGTCTGTGCGTATAGGCGAGCGTTAATGAGCGCCATTTGCTCAAGGACTAGTGCGAGTATATCGGCAAAATGAAAGCACACAACCACTCTTTAGGCAATGACCTCGCAGACACCTGGCCGCAGACGGACACCCACCCGACACAACATACACCTCATGTTGAGACGTGTTGATAGCCCATTGGACCTGGCCATACACACTCCTACCGCAAACCCTTGGGGAGCCCATACCCTACATATACACCAACCTCAAAATAGGCGCACACACACACAGCACCAAACACGCACTCACACACACACACACACACACACACACACACACACACACACACACCCTCTCACAAACCTCTAAGCACGGAGCCCTCCTCGCTCGCGCCAAAGAGGACGGCGCCGACTTCGCATTCCACAAGAAACACACCACACTCACCAACATCCAATTCACCCACAAACAAGATTTCATATGGGGCGTACACAACTCCCGCCTCCTCACCCACAACCCCACCCTGCGTTGCCCCATGTATGGCCATTTCACCAGCAACGGCCACATGGCCGGTAACTGCCCCACCATGTCTGGCCTAAGACATGACCGCCACAACAGCGCGCTTTAACTACTCCTCTCCCTTCTGGAACGCCACAACGGCGGCCGATGGGAGACCATCACCGCAGACTTTAGTAACAAACCCATCAAATCATTCACATCCTCCACATCAGCCCTTACCCCTCTTGACTGCCATCCCCCTCACTCCACCCACGTGCCCACCCGCCTTGCCACGGCTAGCGGGACAACAGCAGTAAGAGAGTTGTAGCCTAGCGACAACTATGTACCGAATCAAGCATGTTATCGGTATGTCCGATCTAGACATGTACTAATCATATCTAGAATAGCTTACAATAGCTATCTGCAACTAATAACTAGAAGGTATTACTTACAACAGAAACACAGCCATTCGTCTTGATGACGTTTGCGCTCCTGTGGACTCAAAGCTCTAGCGATGGCAGTGAAGTCAATTCGGCCAATGTTTGGAGAAGATCGACCACGGCCTCCAACGACCGCCACGATCGTTGCCACGACCACTACCTCGAACAAACCCTTTGTCTTCACGAACTCGTTGCCAACGTTTTGAAGCCTCGACCAAAGGATCATCATTAGGTCGTTTTCGAGTGGGTTGTCCACCTCTTGGGGTTGTCGGCTGAGTAGTGGCTGTCATGGCACGATGGAGGTGTGGCGAATCACAATATCATTCAGAGAATTTGTAACTCCACCAAGGATAAAGTGCAACCCCTTTGCTGCGAACGATGGGACTTGGCTGGAGTATGAAGTTGAAAATTGGCCAGTCCACTACTTAAACAAACACTTTGAAGATCATTTGTAAGGTGTTATCGGGACCTCCGTAAAAAGTCGTTGAACAACTGAGTTTAGTTAGCGTAACTCAAATTGCCTTGCGTAAGTCCAAGCAAGGCGTTAACTGCGTCGTCTGGAATGTTAGGTGAAAGGGACGTCTTACGAATCTCCTCCATCAAAGTGTCAAAAGAGTCCGGAATAGTATATTGAAGCTTGCGGTTGAGCCACCAACTGTTCAAGGGTCAAGAGAACTGAGACGTAACCCACAAAACAACGTTGTACGAGTCGGTATTTATTCCAAGCATGGCGAAGCGGTGAGACTGCGCCTCGAGCCAGTTCTCCACCTCACGTGCGTTACGACCATATTGATAAGCCAATCAACAATAGAGAGGATTAGGTTGCTGATGGTGGCAAGTTGCTGAGCGTTAGATATCATCTAAAGGCTCAGAATATATGTTGGCGTGTGCTCACCACAAGGTGAGTGCGTGTCCTGTGATAGGCAAGTGCTAGGCACTTGCTGAGGGTGAGATGACATGCAGTGTCACTCACCGAGTGTAAGCATTCCTTATTGCCCCCTCAACTTTGACAGGTTATGGGCCCTCTAGCTGCTAGTTGTTGGAGTCATTTGTCTTGACTGGAACCTAGAGCTTGCTTCTCGAAGAGTGGTAGACCTTTGTGGTGTCGCACGATACGTGAGGTGCGGCTGGCTCACAAAGTGGCTGGCTCTTGCTTGTGTTTGTAGCTTTACTTCGATACCCGGCTGGTAGCGACTTGTTTGTGTCGCTTGGAGCCGGCTTCAACCCCCGAACGCCGACTCGTGTGACGTGAAGATCGGCTTGCTCTTCTTTGTTATAGCTTGGCGCTTTCTGGAATTTTATTCGCTTCCGGAGCTTGTCACCCGCCAGTTTCTTTTCTCGTGAAAGCCGATAGTGGTCCGGCTGAATTTTTGGAAAGGCATCTTACCACAAGTGTACTAGCACTCCTGTACGACGTCACTTGACCGACCTTCTGAGACTCGTTTCTGATTGCCTTGGCTGTATAGACTCCGGGAGTACAATTGCGTCTTCGGTCAGCCCTTTGTCGTCTCCTTTTCTGAGCCGTGTTGCCCGCCTCTTCACCGGTACTTGGTGCTTTTCTTGTTGGCAGTTTTCCTGATTTTCTGGTGCTCTTGCGAGCGCATCCGACGTACCTGATATGGACTCCGTGAAACTACCCAAGTTCAGTGGGGAGAGACGAGATTTTGACGTGTGGAAGAAACGTTTTCGTGCATTTGGCTTGATGCAAAAGTGGGCTCCGGCTTTGTCGTCGGATGGTGCCGCTTCCTCTCAACAACAAGTCGACATGTACTCCACATTGATTCTTGCGCTGCCGGAGGACGACCTTTCTATTATCGAGAATGTTAGCGAGGATGACAAGACCTGCGGCCACACTGCATGGACTGCGTTAGTCAATCATTATGAGGACGATGGTATTTACCGGTGTACGGAACTATTGCAGGACTTGGAGACGCCGCAAGCGGACGGCGAGAGCGGCATTCAATATCTGAACCGGTTAGTTCGACTGCAACGACAGCTTGCCCGAGTTGGGGACGTCGTCCACGACCGGCGTATCATCATGTACTTGGTGAAGGGCCTGCGCAGCGAATACCACTCCATCACCGACACGTGGGACGTACACGACCTCAGCATGGATACCGTCAAGCGTGATCTTCGTCAAAAGGGCATGCGCATCGAGAGTCGTGCGCAATCACATTCAACGGAGCCCCCAACGCCTACGGCTTTTGCAGCGTCTCATGATGACTCAACGACTGAACTTTTGAAGCGGCAAGTCTCCGAGCTCCAAGACCAACTGAAATCTCTTCAAGGAGCTGCGACTACTCGTCGTACCTCATATGGCAGAGGCGGAGCGAGAATTTTTCGTGGTGTTTGCTATGGCTGTGGTAAGAAGGGCCATCGCAGGTCCGAGTGCCCCGTCAACAACACCGGAGGTAACTCTGCGCAAATGGACTCCCCGGTTGCTTTTCCGGCGGTCATGGACGTGACAGCCACCCCTGCGAGGCCATTCTCCGAGGCTCGACACATGTTCGAGCGCGATGGGGAAACGTGGATGTGGTTGGCCGACAGCGGCGCCAGCCATCACATGACTAGTGTGCGCCGTGACTTCTGTGAGTATCGAGCGCTCACCGACCGGCTTTGGGTGAAGGGTATCAGCGCCCGCGCTGTTGGAGTGGGCTCGGTCCGAATCATTGTGAAGGCTGAAGATGGAGAGGAGATTCCTGCCACGCTAAAGAATGTGCTCCACGTTCCTGAGCTATCCCGTCGTGCGTCGTGGTCTTACCATCGACTTTTCAGCCTCACCCAAGCTCGGCGACAAGGTCATTCTGTGGTGTTAGCTGATCCCGTGGACCACCTTCGTCTTCATGCCGGTCATGGTGGTGGCGTGGTGGTTCCGTTGGAGCGCGCGCATTTATTGGTGTGGTTGCCGGCGCGGGTTGCTTCGTTGAATCCTACCGCTTCGGTCGCCACTGCGCCATCGGAAAAACGGTTGTGGCATTCCCGACTCGGTCACCTTGGCGAGTCGCAATTGGACGGGCTCTTGGCCACTCAGGTGGAGGGTGTGGCGTTTTCTGCGTCGGAGAAGTTGGGCTTCTGTGAGACGTGTGCTGTGTGTAAGTCGCACGTCCGCCGTATCTCTCGTGAGCCGGCTGACCGGAACGTTGGTGTCTTTGAGGTCCTCGGCTTAGACTTCTGCGGTCCTATGAGTGTTCCATCCTTGGGAGGACGGCGGTACAGCTTGTGTGCGGTTGATTTCCGGAGCCGTTTCATGCTGCATGATGCGGTCCGCTCCAAGGATGAGGCTCCCGCCTCGTTCCGTCGCATGTTGACTACCATCCGTTCTCTGGGGCACACGGTTCGTCGTCTTCGGGTGGACAATGACACGGTGTTCTTAGGTGCTGCCTTCCGAAACCTCTTGGATGAGTTCAACATCGCTGTGGAGATCACTGCCCCTTACGCGCATTGGCAACATGGCCGTATTGAACGGCAGTGGGGGACATTGGTCCCGATGGCGCAGTCAATGATCCGGCAAGCCGCGCTGCCAAAATCGTATTGGGCTTTAGCGATGGCCGCTGCGGTGCATGTCCGCAATCGTGTGCATAGTAGCGGAGCCGGCGGTGTACCTTTCACCTTGGCGACCGGTAGACGAGCTGATTTGAGCTCCATGCGGGTCTTCGGCTGTCCGGCCTATGTCCACGTTGACAAGTCTCAACGCCGCAAACTTGACGATCGCGCGTGGAAGGGTGTCTTTGTGGGCTATGCTTCCGAATCACCTGCGTGGTTGGTGTACAATCCTGCTACTCGTCGGGTGGTGAGCAGCCGCAACGTGGTGTTCGATGAGGCTGCAGTCCTCTCCATGGGGGAGAGCAATGCGGAGCAACGCAATGATGATGAAGAGGACAGCATCCCGCGCACCATGTGTAGCGAAGAACCGGATACACCTTCGGGGGAGTCGCCGCTACGGGAGTCGCGGCAGCATTCCGGGTCGACGGAAGAGGAACGGGACATGCATTCGGGGGAGACTCCACGGCCAAGGTATAATCTTCGATCCACTGCTGCACCACAGCAATGCGTACCCAGTCCAAGGTATAATCTCCGTTCAGCGGGCGCTTCGGGAGATGGATGGACTGCGGGAAGTGCCGCAGCTATTAAGTCAGCCAGCAGCCCGACCGTTCAAGAGCCGGTGTCATACAAGCAAGCGCTGAGGAGTCCCCAATCGGGGGAGTGGGAGGCAGCTATCAAGAGCGAGTACGACTCACTTGTATCTCGGAAAACCTGGACATTGGTCCCTTGTCCTGCCGGTCGCAAACTCGTAGATTCCAAGTGGGTGTTCAAGCTGAAGCGCGATGCCAATGGACAGATTGCAAGGTACAAAGCAAGACTTGTGGCTCGCGGGTTTACTCAGGAGAAGGGTGTGGACTACCACGAGACCTTCGCTCCCACAGTGAGGGTGATTTCTATTCGAACGTTGCTCGCGCTTGCTGCTTATAATGATTGGGAGGTGGAGCAGCTTGATGTGGTGACGGCATTTTTGGAGGCCGATATCGAGGAGGAAATCTACATGAGGCAGCCGGAAGGATTCCGTCACTTCGACATCAATGGAGAGGAGCGAGTGTGCTTGTTGAAGAAATCATTGTATGGCCTCAAGCAAGCTCCAAGGAACTGGAATAAGACCATCACAGCATGGCTAGAGGAGTATGGCTTTACCCAATCCAAGGTGGATCCCGGCATTTACGTCTTTATCAAGGAGGGTGAGCTTTATGTCTTGGCGTTGTACGTGGACGACAGCATCATCGTCGGACCAGCGGGTAGCTTCATCGTTGGGTTCAAGTCGGCTTTCGGCGAAAGGTTCAACGTGCAAGACCTCGGTCCAGTGTCTTGGTTGCTTGGCATGACAGTCGAGCGTGATCGTGGCAGCCGCACCATCAGGATTGGACAACAGCAATACGTCTTAGATATGTTGGAGCGCTTCAACATGATGGGCTGCAAGCCAGTGGGCTCACCTATGGCGGTCGATGCTTTGAGCAATTGTGTGGAGACGTCGACATCAAGGTTGCCTCCCGGTCTAGTGCCGTACCAAAGCTTGATCGGTAGCTTGTTGTATGCTTCCGTAAGCACACGGCCCGACATCACCATGGCTGTTAGCCACCTTAGTAGGTACATGTCCGACCCCTCTCAGTCACATTGGGAGCAAGCCAAGAGGGTGCTTCGCTACCTCAAGGGGACCGCAGAGTCGGTGTTGATGTACGGTGGCGCACCCTCATCAAAGGTGGTAGGATGGTCAGATTCTGACTACGCGAGTGATATTGGCGAGCGGCGCTCTCGCACGGGGTATGTGTTCATGCTCAACGGTGCAGCGGTGAGTTGGAAAAGCCAGCGGCAACAAACTGTGGCGTTGTCGACAGCGGAGGCAGAGTATATGGCGCTGACTGCCGCCACTCAGGAGGCGATGTTTTTGAAGCAACTACTCCACGAGTTTCACCAAGACTCCGGGTCTCCCATCACAATTCACGAGGACAATCAGAGTTGTATTGCACTCAGCAAGAATAGCATGACGACCGGACGCAGCAAGCACATGGACGTGAGGTACCACTTCTGTCGGGAGAAGGTGGAGAGCGGAGACATCGAGGTGCAATATTGTGCGACGGAGAACATGCTTGCTGATGTGCTTACCAAGCCATTAGTGAGTGCAAGGCATAGCAAGTTGTGCAATGCCATCATGGGATTGCCTGCGTAGCAAGGGGGAGTGTTGCGAGACATGGTTTTGTGTGATAATCAAGTTGCTACACAGCAATGTTGGTCAAGTAGCATCGTGATAGTACGGCTGTGACTCAGCACTATGAGATGATAAGCCAATCAACAATAGAGAGGATTAGGTTGCTGATGGTGGCAAGTTGCTGAGCGTTAGATATCATCTAAAGGCTCAGAATATATGTTGGCGTGTGCTCACCACAAGGTGAGTGCGTGTCCTGTGATAGGCAAGTGCTAGGCACTTGCTGAGGGTGAGATGACATGCAGTGTCACTCACCGAGTGTAAGCATTCCTTATTGCCCCCTCAACTTATGGCCTCTGAAAAGCATCCATTCAAGTCCGGTGTCGGCTGTTGAGAACCAAGGGTAAAAAAGAAATTGCTTCGGTAACGACGTATCCACGTGACAAAATATGTGATTGGTAGTTACCGCTCGACGAAAAGGTTCCCATTGAGCCACGTAGCCAAATTAAAGTAACTCAAGCTTTCGAATTACGTTAGCAACTCGTCCAATTTGAGTCGGCGCAAGCGAAAGACCGTCAATGTCAATCTTAGCTGTAATGACGTAAGTACCATCATGATTATTTGTCGACTGTGTTGTAAGAACTTGTATGAGCTTAGAAGGAGTACTTATATTCGGTGAGATGAACAGGAACGGAACATGTGCCGAGAAGCCATAAACGAGCTGATTTTTAGCTTCATGTAACGACACTCGAACCGGATTACTACTCAGCAAGGTTAAATCATCACATATCAAAAGAAGGCCAGTTTTCTCATGTACCTCACGAACGGCAACATCGACATGCTTTTCGTCGGGTAAAACCGAACCCATCAGGAAACCAAGTTCTACCACTACGAGGTTCACATTTCAACACGAGTTTAATTAATGTATGAGGCTTAAAAACCTTCGACAGTTTATAGGATCACCACGTAATTACAAGGTCCAAGAGAAGCCATGTCGGATCAATCAAACAGCGTCGATTAAATCAAGTAGCAACGACAACGTGCGTTGACCAAGAGTTCCGAATCCAGCGTGGCAGTTGGCTTGCTAAGAGCTAGCTCCGGGCACAACTCTGCCCCACTCTTTCTTGCACTCTTGCTGCTGCTATCTCTGCAAGGGGGGGTGTTTAAGATGCTTCATTGTTCAGTGTTTTATTGTAGATTGTAATTGAATAATGGAATTGTTAATTGGTTTTGTCACCTCCCTCTATTGCCCTAGGCTTCAGATAGCTTTCGCCTAGCTATCTTACACATGCTCTCGCTTGGTCTACGTGTCAAGTGTTGGGGCTCTCCAACCGTCACCATTGAACTAGCGACGCGGCTTGTCCAACATTGGAAACCTCGTTCGGCGCGTCGTACGGTTGGTTAGCTTTATTGTACGTACTTGTGCGTACCGGGAGGTACTTGTAGTAAAGTACGCATCGAATTGCAGTAGCGACGTACCAACGGTGAGCGTTCTTCCGATGGAAAAGCACGAATATTGGAATTAGTAACGAGTACGGCGCCCGCCGGCGGCGCAGCGGCGGCGGCTCCGGAGGGGGGTGCGCTCGCAGGACCTTCGGCACCTACCTCTACCTCCACGCGATGGGCGCTGGTAACCCCATAGCCGTGCCAGGCCTGGCACGGTAGGGGGCTGAACGAGGTACCGACAGCTGCGATCCGCGGGATCAGCAGCGGTCGGGAAGCCCTGTACGGAGGGTTTTGGAAAAACATATTATCCGTACACCGGCACATGGATCTCCCGCTCGGCCAGTCCGATATGTCTTTTCCGCGGATACTCTCCCGACGATGGAGCGGGGGCGGCGTTTGCGAAATATTTTTCGGCGAAGAAGGGTACGGACGGATCATCGGAGGGACGAGGGTGTTGGAGCTGGCGGCGGACAGTTGGGAAGCAGCGCTAGGGCACGGCGCTCGCTACCAGTCGCCAGCCCTGCGAGAGGCTTAGGTCTCCCCTGGGGGCAAGGCCTGATACTACGCAGGACGGAGGTGGGTCGCAGCCGGAGGAGCGGCACGGTCTGGCGGAGGCGGTCATTAGGATCGCCCGCCGCCGGAAAAGCCCGTACGGGGGGTTTTTGGAATAATATTCCCGTACCCACCATCTTTTGAGGACCGGCGACTCGATCCCTCTGTTTTTCCAACCCCTTCCCTAGTCGGTACCCGGTTATCGATAGGCTGCCTCATGCAGTGTGCCAAGGGTTATCGTAACGGCACACTGCTCTTAAAGGCGGCCCCCTAACAACGTAAACCACCGGGGGAGGGTACGGACGGCCACAACGCGATCAAATATGTGTTGGAAACCTACGGAAAAAGGACAGGGGACACGAGAAAATATGGCTCGGGGGCATGAGAGCCAGCCGGACACCGTCTGCAGCCTAGTAATTTTCTCCTCTCGGCCCCCGAAGGAGAAAAGAAGACTCGGCTAGGTGGCGAGCTGCGTCGGGAGGAGCAGCTAATACCTCAGGCGGGGTTGAGCACAGATCGAGGCGGGACCGACGACGACCTATGCGAGGGAGGTTTTTCACATGCCTTTCCCCCCTAGCTCCGGCACGACCGTAGTCGCACATGAGCCGAGGTCAGGCATGTCCGCCTCGACCAGCTCAAGCTGAACAGCCTTGCTAATCAACGACCCCGCAGCGGCTGGAGCAGGCCGCGTATCGTGGAGACTAGCGACATTTTTTATTTCATACTTGTATGCACACAGTACTTGTTTATGGGTATGTTTTAGACGGTATCGTTACTGCCATTGGAGAGGTTGGGATTAGTGGTTCACGGTCTACCTCACGCTTCTAAGTCTAGCTAGGCGCAGCATAAGGGGGGGCCAGTTCTAATAATTTCAATTTCAATAACGAGTACGTGAACAATGTCATGTAAGGTATTGTTTCATGAATGTACTCGTCACAATTAAGTCAAGCAACAACGAAAGCGTGCGTCGACCTAAGAGCACCGAAGCCAGTGTGGCAGTTGGCTTGTTGTTAGCTAATTGCGAGCACAAATATGTTATATGTTCTGCTTGCCGATGTTGTCTCTGCATGTGGAAATGCATATGGAGGAAAGGATGTCTTAGCGTTTAGTGTTTAATAATAGGTTGTAATTGAACATAGGAATTGTTCAATTGGTTTTGTCACCTCCCTCTAGTGCACTAGGTTTAAATAGCTTTCGCTTAGCTATCTTGCACATTCTCTCGCTTGGTCTACGTGCTATGTGCTAGGGCTCTCCAACCGTCATCATTGGATAAGCGACGCGGCTTGTCTAGCATTCGAAACCTCGTTTAGCATTGGGAACCTTGTTTGGCGCGTCTTATGGTTGTTTAGCTTTATTGCTCGGACATGTGCGTACCGGGAGGTACTGGTGGTACGGTACGCACGAGAACTCTTCTTGACTTGCAGTAGCGACGCACCCACGTTGTACGTCCTTCCGATGGAACAACACGAATTGGAATTAGTAGCAAGTCCATGTACAATATCATGTAATGTATTGTTGCAAGAATGTACTCGTCACAACTGTGTCGTAACAACTTGCACAAGCTTAGCATGAGTGCGTACATTAGCTGCGACGAAAAGTACTGGAACATATGCCGAGAAGACGTAAACGAGCCGATATGTTTGCCTTCATATAATGACACTCGAACCGGGTTGTTGCTCAACATAGTTAAATCGTTAGAACTCAAAGTCATGCCAATTTCCTTATGTAACTCATAAACGGAAGCGTCGACAAGCACTTCGTCACGTCAAATCGAACCAGCATGAAACCAAGTTTTACGAGTACGGGGTTCACGCTATAGAGTGAGCTTAATGTTTGAGGCTTTGGAACCTTCGACAGTCAATACGATCACCACGTAATTACTAGGTCCGATAGAAGTCATTTCAAATCAGTCAGAATGCGCCGAGCGAATCGAGCAATATCGAAAGCGTGCGTCGACCAAGAGCTCCAAAACCATAGTGGCAAGTGTCCTTTTGAGAGCTAATTGCAGGCACAAATCTGTTATATTTTCTGCTTGTTGTTGTTGTCTATGCATGTGGAAGTGCAGATAGATAGAGGGAGAGATGTAAAAATGTTTTCATTGTTTAGTGTGAAACAATAGATTTTAATCGAACAAAGGAATTGTTCAAATGTTTTTGTCACCTCCCTCTACTGCACTAGGCTTAAATATGTTTCGCCTAGCTAGCTTGCACCTCCTCTCACTTGGTATATGTGTCAGGTGCTAGGGCTCACCAACCGTCATCAATAGACTAGCGACGCGGCTCGTCCAACATTGGGAACCTCGATTAGCTTTGGGAGCCTCGTTCGGCGCGTCGTATGGCAGGTTAGATTTATTGTGCGTACTTGTGCGTACCGGGAGGTAATGGTAGTATAGTACGCATTAGAACCCTCGCTAAATTGCAATAGCGACGTACCCACGATGTACGCGTCCTTCCGATGGAAAAGCACGAATTGGAATTAGTAACGAGTACATGTAATGTAGTGTTGCAGGAATGTACTTGTCACGATGGCGCTCATAACTACACTCTTCCCATAAAGTCCGTTACTAGTGAAATGGGGCCTTTCACGTAGGGCGGGTGTTTACCATGTAGGGTTTCTAGGGTTTAACTGTACTTTAGCTCGTTGAAAAGGCGGGCCGAAACTTGTGTTGACGGTGAGGCTAAGGGGGAAGCGGGGCACAAATTGGGCCCGTCACGGCTACGATATGACGTATTAGGGTTTGCGGCCCAACCCCGATTTCGGGGTATACCCTGATTCGGGCGCCCCGGAATTCGGATTTGCCACACTTTGGCTCGTGAAAAATCCCGAAATAGGCGGCACAAGATGCGGTTTTTATGATCCCAGCATGTTGTCCGCAAACATGGGAGCACGTGGGTGTGATGGCATGTGCCGTTAATATGCTTGACGTGGGTGGGCTCGGGGCCGGAAAACCACGGCTTGGGAGGCTTAAAAAAGCCTAACTTCGCCGTACAGTGTCCGATTCGAGCAATCTAAGTTGCAAGTGGAAGCCCTTCCCCCAAATGATTATAAGTTTTCAACTTAATTCACGCCTACCGGCCGGTTCTTGCGTCAAATCCTCCGTCCGATGTCATCCAAGCCCTCGTACAGCCAAATAAAGCTTTTAGGGTTTCAAAATCTGCCACATTCGCGCGGGGCTAGCAACCCCTAGACAGGTGGTACCCGCATACCCGCTCCGCCAATACGCTCAACAATCAGCCCTCAGTATCTCTTCTATTCACGGCGTTGCCCATTTCATGCCCCATGATGGCATGGTGCCGTGCCCTTTGCCGCCGGCCAAATGAAGGCCCGTGCTAGGGTACTTTGAAAGCCCTCCGCCATTTTTCACGCCCGGCGATGCGCAAGTTTCTAAGGCCAACGATCCGCGCGCCAGGGTGCTTACACTCCTATTGAAGGTTGGAGCGTAGAAAGGATAGTTACAATGTTTTGAGCTCCACACTTATATCCGCTAGAACCACACATACTAAAATAAATAATATTGCGGTTATCTCCAAAACGCTTCTTGGACCGTTAGATCTATTATCCAACGGTCACAATTCAATCTAGCGTCAAATAGCTACTGTATCGCATTTAATACCGATTTCTTCAGTACAGTGATGTAGCGACATACAACTGCTCTCGACACTCCCCCTCGCTACTCACTACCACTTCCCATGATTGCTTTGGTGAGTTGCCCATGCTTGTCCGCAGCGAGAGGCTTGGTTAGTGCATCCGCGAGCATCACCTCTGTCGGACAATACTTCACCACGATCTCGCCGCTCTCCTGCTTCTCACGAAAGAAGTGCATCTTCACGTCGATGTGCTTGCTGCGCCCCGTCGTCATGGTGTTTTTGCAGAGGGCGATGCAGCTCTGGTTGTCCTCGTGCAGAACAGTCCCGAAGGCCTGAGGTTGTCCCATCTGCTCCAAGAGTTGCCTCAGAAATAGGGCCTCCTGTGCTGCTGTTGTGAGCGCCATGTACTCCGCCTCCGCTGTGGACAATGCCACCGTCTGTTGGCGTTGGCTCTTCCAGCTGATAGCCGCACCGTTGAGCATGAACACAAAACCAGTTCGAGAGCGTCGGCCATCAGAATCGCCTGCGTAGTCTGCATCGGCATAGCCCTCCAAGGCTACCGACTCTCGCCCACCACCGTACACCAGTTTGCGATCCGATGTCCCTTTCAGGTATCGCAGCACCCTCTTGGCCTCCTCCCAGTCCACAACTGACGCTTTCGCCATGTGTCGGCTCAGGTAGCTGACTGCCATGGTGATGTCTGGCCTGGTGCTCACCGAGGCATATAGTAGACTGCCGATCAAACTCTGGTATGGTAGTGACGCAGCTGAGCCACTGTCGTCTGTGCGCTCTGCCATAGAGCCAAGTGCCATTGGTGTGCTCACGGGTTTAGCGTCCAACATGTTGAACCTCTCCAGCATGTCTAAGATGTATTGACGCTGACCCAACTTAACCACTCGCGCAGCACGATCACGCTCCACCGTCATTCCCAGAAGCCATGCAACTCGTCCCAAGTCATGCACACTTAACCTTTGACCAAATGCCCGCTTAAAGCTGACGATGAAGGTTCCACCAGGACCGGCCAAGATGCAGTCGTCAACGTACAAGGCCAAGATGTAGAGACGCGTGCCGCTGCCATGGACGAAGATGCAGGGGTCTACCTTGGACTGGCGGAAACCGTACTCCACGAGCCAAGTGGTGATGGTCTTGGTCTAGTAGCGTGGGGCTTGCTTCAAGCCATACAGTGCTCTCATAAGCAGACAGACTTGCTCTTGGCCGATCTCATCCGTCGGCCTCCTGTAGCCCTCAGGCTGTCGCATGTAGATGGTCTCAGAGAGGTCAGCCTCCGTAAAGGCTGTATTGACGTCGAGTTGTTCCATCTCCCAGTCGTAATGTGCAGCGAGAGCCATAATGACCCGGAGCGCAGCAACCTTTACAGTCGGAGCAAAAGTCTCGTCGTAGTCAACGCCATGCTCTTGGGCGAAGCCCCGCGCCACAAGCCAGGCGTTATATCTAGCAATGCTGCCATAAGGGTTGCGTTTGAGCTTGAAAACCCACTTGGAGTCCACCAACTTGCGACCCGCAGGTCGAGGAACCAGCTTGCAGGTCTTTCGAGTCATCAATGACTCATACTCGCTGTCAATAGCCGCTTGCGAGTGCTTGGCGTCTGGACTGCGCAAAGCTTGCTTATATGATGTTGGCTCTAGAGGCTGGTAAGGCTTTGCCATGTTGGCGGCAACATCACCACCACGACTGTTGGCAATCCACCACTGCTCCGGAGGTCGAAAGTGCCGGGTGCTGCGTCTCGGCGCAACGCCATCGCCAATAACAAGCTCCCCCGGCTCCTGACTCCCGCTCTCTTGGTCACCAGGTACAATATCATGCTCCCCATGCTCTTGACTCCCGCTCTCTGTGTCGTCTGGCCCAACAGCGTCTTCGTCTGTATCCGCGTGCTCCCCCGAATTCTGAAACCCAGAAGAAGTAATGAACTACGGGAGTTCGTCATCATCCGGCGCTGGCTTCGAGACAGCCGACGACTCCTCCCCCATGCTGACGGACCTAGTGAATTTCGACTCATCAAACACCACGTTCCGACTCCACTCCACACGGCGTGTGCGAGGGTTATACACCAACCACACTGGGGAGTCCGGCGCATAGCCCAAGAAGATGCCCTTCCACGCCCGGTCATCAAGTTTACGACGGCGGGACTTGTCAACATGGACATACGCCGGGCAGCCAAAGACGCGGATGTGGCTTAGGTCGACAGAACGACCAGTGACCAGCTCGAAGGGCACTCCACCAGCAGCCTCACAGAAAACACGGTTGCGGACGTACACCGCAGCGTTCATGGCCAGACTCCAAAAAGAACGATCAAGGCCCGCTGTGTGAAGCATGGACTTGGCAGCCGGCACCAAAGTCCCCCACTGTCGCTCCATGCGACCGTGTTGCCAGTGCGAGTACGGAGCAGAAAAGTCGTGCGACACGCCGTGGTCATCAAGCACGGCCATAAATTCGCGACCCATGAAGACGGAGTCGTTGTCAAGGCAAACGTGCTCAATCTTGTGACCCAAAGTCCGGACAGTAGCCAGAAACCGCCGAAACGACTGCGGAGCCTCATCCTTGGTTCTCAGCACGTCATGCAAGACGAAGCGAGACTTGAAGTCCGTAACGGCGAGGCTGTAGTAGCAGCCACCGAAAGAATCCACGCCCATAGGACCGCAGAAGTCTACGCCGACCTTCTAAAAGACACGGTCAGGATCCGCACACGGCGCACGCGAGATACGCGCCACACGAGACTTGCACAAGGCGCAGGTCTCACAGAAGCAAAGGCGGTCCGACTGACTGACATGCACACCAGAGGTACCAGATTGCACAAGTCGATCCATACAGGACTCCCCCAAATGACCAAGACGCAGATGCCACAGAAATTTGGAGGGTCGCGCCATCGCCGGCGAGGCACAGACAGACGGAACAACCGAAGTGGGTAGCCAAACAAGACCATGGGCACGGTGAAGGGGAATAGTGACACCACCACCATGCTGCGCATGGGCGCAAAGTACGTCGCACGGGTCCTCGAAGATTGTGCGATGCCCACGCTGCCGCGCCTGGGAGACACTAAACAGACGATGATGGCTGGACGATGCTCGAGCCGCCAGATCCGGTACATAGAAGACATCATGCAGCGTGAAAGGGACAGCGTCGCCGTCCTTGGAGCGCAGCGTGACACGGACGCTCCCCACACCTTTGGCATAGGCACTGATACCTTTTACCCAAACCGGAGAAATCGGGCGACAGGCTTGGAAATCTCTCAAGACGCTGGTCATGTGATGGCTAGCGCCACTGTCAACTAGCCACAGCCCAGGCTCCACATCGTGCAGGTACGGAGGCACCTTGACAGTGGCCGCCAGAAAGCAATCACTATCATGAATCGAGGTTGACATGTTAGCGGGGAAAGCAACATACCCGCCGAACGGTGTTGCATCGGCAGTGTTCACCCGGGGTGGCCGTTTCACCCGACAGTCCTGACGCCGGTGGCCGCGTTGACCGCACGTAAAGCAAGTACCCCTGAAAGTTGGACGCCCTGCGTTGCCTCTGGTACTGCTCGCTCCGCTCTCTCCGTGGACACCCTTCAGGGACGCCACCTCTCGCTGCAAGTCTTGCAACATTGTCCGCACGTTGTCATCATCGGACACTGCATGGAAAGTAGTCTTACCGGGCTCCGACTCCTTCTGCTCGGCCAAGCGACGTTCGATGCGCACCCCAGTGGTAGCGAGAAGATCCTCAACGAAGTCCAGTGTCAAACTCGAGTCGCGCTCATTCAGAGCATCTGTCATGGTAGAATACTCAGGCCGCAGGCCCCTGACGACATTCATGACGATACGCCGATCCGGGACCACCTCGTCGACTCGAGCAAGCTGCGCCTGAACATCGAGAAGACGAGTGAAGAAGTCCACACAAGTTTCTTCGTGACGTTGCTTCTCGTCCAGAGCATCCAGTAGATCCCCGCGCCGGTGAATGCCGTCGTGCTCGAATCGACGCAGCAAAGCCTGCCAAGCATGAAAGCCAATTGCCTTGCTCTTCCGATCGACCTTCCGGATGATGTGCAACGTAGTCTCGGGTAAAGCTAACACCAACAAGCTGTAGAGCTTCTTCTGCTGAGCAGCATCGTCCTCGCCTTCGGAATCCAGAGCAGCGTCACAGCCCACCGCCTCCACGAATGCTGTGAACCGGGTTCGGAACAAGGGAAAGTCCGCGGCTTTGCCGGAAAAAACAGGGACCTTCACACTCTCAGCCATGGAGCGAGACGCCAGCACACAACGAACTGGGGGTCAAGTGAACAGCAGAAACAAGAAATATCGTCCGACCAACCTCACTGGGGTCAACCTCCCCAACACAAGGAAACAGACGGCACAGTTGAAGCCGTCCCAAGCTCGGCGCGTGCGTCGAAAGGAGATGACAAGGTTCCGGTACAATGAGATCAAGTGAAGACGACCCAATTACCCCCCAGCAGGTATCAAGTAACAAGAAGAACAGTCTCCTCGAGCTCGACAAGTCTCCGACAACAGGCGAATAAGGTTCCGACACGTCCCGACCACGCGCAGGTTTGCCAAGCACCACAACGCAGGTAACGGATAACACGGCAACACTCACCACGCGCTCAACGGGAACGTCGACAGCTGATACAACACGTTCCGACACGTCTCGACGAAGCGTAAGTGGTCTAGGCAACCACCACGCAAGTAACAGGCAACGCGGTAACAGTCGCCAAGAGCTCGACAGGTCGGTTGACAACGGACAATGTCATATCCTAGCCATTTAGCTAAGTGCTAGTATCTGACATTATTTATTTCCTCTAAATGGTACCTGTATCTTAGCGATATTCAGTGACTCTTTTATTGTCATCACGGCAGTACAACTGTATCGCCGTATTTTCCCTCGACAGTACAGAGTTACTAGCAGTATCTCTTCTAGATAGTTCTCTTCTAGCTAGATAGTTCTAAGAGCTTGTGTGATAAGGTTAGATAGACGGTACAGGTAACCTGAGTTAACCTGTATCACTAGTAATAGTTTGGTTTAGTTAGCAGACAGCACAAGCTACAGGTTCTAAGGCTGTTTCTAGAACACCTGAGGTGTGGATATTTAAGACGGGGACTTACTGGTAGAGGTGAGAGACCGGTACAAAATAGAATTACGCCACACCCAGATTGTAAGAAACCCTGTTCCTAAGACAATCTTACTAATTCTCTCTACGCTGTATAATTAGATCCAGAGATTAGGTTCTACTATTAGTCTAAGGTTGCCAACTTAGCCTAACCAAAGTAGCACCTCACACGTGGTTTCGGAGCCTCAGAACAGCTAGACGAGACGAAGATGTCTAACCGAGCAGGAGAGAGACTACCAGAGGAAGTTGATGGTCGACCAGAGGGGGCGCCTTCTGGGCCGACACAGCCGACGTCGACAGATGGTAGAAGACAGACAGTGCGAGAAGGATCGAGTCCCACGATGGAGCCTATGTCGGTACACGTCACCGAGATGCTACAACGACTAAGTAACCGAGTTGACACTTTTTCGACTGAGCTATCTCAACTGCGTGACCACGTCGACAACGGTTTCAGACATTTTGAAGGACGAGTGAACAGAAGCCGAGAAACGGAGAATTTTCTTCGAGGAGAACAATTGAGATCGGAGAGGACGCGAGAGATGCCAAGCATGATGCCGAACGATGTCAAACCAGCCAAGATCAAGAGCATCGCTACGACTAACATCGACGAGCTGAGAAACTGGTTCCGACATGCACGAGGGTATCTACGGTATCACAGCGTTAACCCTGAAGAGCAAAGAGGAGTGTACTGGGTATCTGGCTTTCTGGAAGGACCACTATCGAAGTGGTGGTACTCCCAAGTTGCGCAGACTGGAGATGAAGTCGGTGGAGGATTTTCCGGAGTTTCTGAGATGGAGAAATCCTTAATTCAGGAATTCTGCGGAAGAACACCGGCGGAACAAGCGAGATTGAATTTGGACAAAGCGAGACAGAAAACCACGGTCCTGAAGTACGCGAACTATTTTCGAGAACAATTATTGGAGCTTCCTCACCGTCACGAAGAAGATAACGTACATGATTTCCAGCGCGGTTTGAGACCCTCGATTCATAAGGAGGTTGCCCTGAAAAACCCTAAGACCCTACACGAGGCGATTCAAGCAGCTCTGCGAGCGGAGGCAGCGGAGACCAAGATTGAGACGACCCAACGCTCGACAGGCCGACTGAACGCCATCGAAGAAGACAGCGACTTTTCAGAGGCAGTGGAGGAGATCGACAGTGAGTCGGAGGAAGATTCGCATGGCGCGACCGAAGAAAAGCCGCGGGAGCTGTACGAGATTAGACGCCTCACTCAAGAGGAGGTCGACAGATTTAAGAAGGAGGGCAAGTGCTTCATTTGCCACAAGAAGGGACACATCGCTATCGACTGCCCAGACAGAAAGAACAAGAAGAATGACAGAACGAGGAAATCCCGGCCGGGAAAGTGAGACCTGAGTCGGCAGCTCGCGGCAAGCTGCAGGATGAGGTTTCGTCTCCTACAGCGACTCAGGAAGAGACCAGAACAGAAGAAGTACGAGACCCGTTACCTCAAACGACATTGAGGCCAGTCTTTAGGAGCAAGGACTTTAGCGACTGGATGATGAATAGGGAGTATTTCCTGAAGTACTCTCAGACCTACGGACCTTTCGACTTAGATGGAGCTAGCGATAATGACGGCCTTAATTCTCAAGTGGCGGAGGATTTTTGCTGTCCGGCGCGCCCGTTTCAGGAGAGAGATTTACAGAAGTACCGGAGAATTTGGCTAAATGCGCCATTTAATGAATTGGAAGATTTTTTGGGCCATTATTTGCGGAGTAAACTGCTTCATCCCCATCTGCGAGCGGTTATAGTGGTTCCAAAATGGAGGGCAAAACCATGGTTCAAGCTGCTGCGAAATTTCCGACTTGTCGACGAGCTGGCGGCGAAAGAACATGTGTTTACCTGCCCCACGAACGATGGAATAGAAGGAAGAAGGCAAGATGTTGGACCGACAAGATGGACGACGCAAGTCTACGTCGACGACACCGATCGAGTTCGATTTCTGCCTCAGAATCTACAGAATCCCCCGAAGACCTACTGGACTCACTCGACGACTCTTGTTACCGATGGCCGACGAGTGTTACTAGCGAAAGAGGACACTGGCATGGTCTGGTTTCCTGGTGGCAAACAGGAGATTGAAGACGCGACCCCGGAATACACAGCAGTGCGAGCTCTTACGGAGACAACTGGATTTAAGGTGAGCGAAACAAATTTACGCCTTTTAGGGACGGAGTCTTCCGGACAAAATAAGCACTACGTGTATATCGCTCGCGTTCGACCCGGATCGATACCGGACGCTACGTCAACTTCTTCGGCAGTATGGGCTACCTGGAAGGAATTAATTTCGGCACGGCGTACGGGTTATCTAGTCTGTGGAGAACAGCAGTTCCCTCTTCGTTACGAGACTTTTGGGAAACCGATCGACGGGTGGATGAACAAGAACGTCCGACTAGAAGACAGTGTTCCTGCGACGCTACATGTATCCACAACCCAGTCTGGAACAAGTCTGTTAGTGTTGGGAGGCACCTTACGCGGACATCGATGCCGTATTTTGGTTGACTCTGGCGCTTCGGAAAATTTCTGCAAGGCTGAGTGGGTACGGGAGCATCACATCCCGACGGTTACTGGAGAGAAATACCGGATAAAATTGGCAGATGGTAGTACAACTACGACTCGCCAGCGACTACGGAATGAAGTGCTCACAGTAGGGACCCTGGACATACGTCTGGACGCAATTACGACAGAACTGGATAAATTCGACATCATCCTCGGTCAACCTTGGTTACAAGCCGTCAACCCGGATATAGATTGGTCTACTAAAACGATTCGCGACCGTAAAACTGGCGAAGCTATGGTGTCTGGCGACGAGTACACCGTACCTGTGACAGTACATCACTTGGAGGCGGATGCGATGGCAAAGCTGCTTAGACAACAACCAGCAGACCTCTTCGTGATTGGACTACGAGAAGTACAGGACGCGGTCGACGACATCAACACTGACCAACAACCTGAGTGGACGACTTCGTTACGAGATTCCCTGAATGAGTTTACGGACATTATCAAGGAGCCTGACGGTCTACCGCCAACTCGCGAGTGTGACTTTGAAATTAATTTGGAGTGCGATGAACCACCCAAGGAGCGAACGTACCGTATGTCACCAGCAGAACTCCGGGAGGTTCAAGTACAGTTGCAAGACTTACTCGCAAAAGGCTGGATTCGTCCGTCTAAATCTCCGTACGGTGCCCCGATTTTATTTGTACGCAAGAAGGATGGTACCATGCGTATGTGCGTAGACTACCGGAAACTCAACGACCTCACGAGGAAAGACCGAACACCGTTACCCCGGATTGATGAGTTACTCGACTCGCTATATGGGGCTCACTATTTCAGCACGCTGGACCTGTATAAAGGCTATCATCAAGTTCGAGTCAAGGAGCGCGACATACATAAGACAGCATTCCGAACTCATTACGGATTGTTCGAATACTGCGTTCTACCCTTTGGACTTTGTAATGCCCCAGCTGGATTCCAAGCGATGATGAATCGAGTTTTGGCCCCGTATCTTGGCAAGTTCTGCGTGGTATATCTGGACGACGTGTTGATCTACAGTAAGACGGCCGACGAACACCTCGAGCATATTCGACTCGTGTTACGAGAGCTGCAGCGACACCAGTTGCATATCAAACTCTCTAAGTGTTACTTCGGACGATCGAGCGTCAATTTTCTTGGGCATGTGGTGGAAGCTGGACAGATCCGAATGGACCCCGACAAGGTTGAGGCAGTACAGAATTGGCCCCGACCGAAATCTGTGACTGAAGTACGTGGATTTCTGGGACTTGCTGGATATTACCGGAGGTTTATCAACCAATTCGCAACCCTAGCAACCCCATTAACGGACCTGACCAAGAAGACACCGGAATTTCGCTGGACTCCTCAAGCCGAGTCAGCATTCGAGCAAATTAAAGACGCGATGGTACGTGCACCAGTACTGGTAATTCCTGACACTTCTCCTAATGCAAGGTACACACTGTACACAGATGCTTCTGGATTTGCAGTAGGAGCTGTGTTGTTACAAGACCAAGGTATTGGATTACAACCTGTTGCGTACCATGCTCGAAGGATGAACAAGCATGAGGTACACTATCATGTCCACGAACAAGAGCTACTGGCAGTTCGCGACGCTCTACTGAAGTTCCGTTGCTACTTAGATGGCGCGGCGGGATTTACAGTAATTACGGACCACGACACGTTGCGACACTTCTTTCGGCAGCGCGATTTGTCTACTCGACAGGTGCGATGGCTTCAAGTTCTAGCACCTTACCAGCGACAGATGGACATCGTATACAAGAAGGGAGCAGTCAACCAGGCAGACGCTCTGTCTCGCCGACCTGACCTGAAGGACTCATTACAGAAGCTGCAACTGTTACGCGATTGGACCAACGACGAAGCAGAATGCGAGTTACACGCGCAGATTTTTTCCCTGGAATCCCGGTTACATCCTGACTCTGGACTTCATGCGGAAATCAAAAGCGCTTACGATTCGGACAAATATCTGCTTACCCGGAAATCTCTGCCTACCTGGCTGGTACGTCAATCTAATGGACTCTTGTACGCCTACGGAACAAGACTGTATGTTCCGAACGTCTCTACATTGCGATCAAGAGTACTGTACGAACTACACGACGCACCGACCGCGGGACACCCTGGTATTATTCGACTATTGGCAGCAGTAACCCGGACGTTTTGGTGGCCTAACATGAAGCGGACAGTACAACACTATGTACGCAGCTGTGTTACCTGTCAACGCAACAAGGCAGCGCGACACAAGCCTTATGGACTCCTTCAATCGCATGAGGTACCGACCAGGCCCTTTGAGCATGTATCGCTTGACCTGATTACGGACCTTCCTGAGTGCGATGGGTATGATGCTGTGGTGGTATTCGTCTGTATGCTTACGAAACGGACGATTGTCGAGCCAATTACGAAAACGATTACAGCGGAACAATTAGCAAAAATTATGCACCGCGCTGTTTTTCGGCATTTTGGCTTACCACGGAAATTAATATCCGATCGAGATCCCCGGTTTATGAGCGACTTCTGGCAAACCCTATTTAGGGCTGTTGGCACCAAGCTTAATATCTCTACGAGCTATCACCCCCAGACAGATGGCCAAACTGAACGAGTAAACCAGACATGGGAGCAAGTCATACGATGCTATGTGCACCCCTTGCACGACGACTGGGTTCAACACCTTACCAACGTGGAGTTCGCGATCAACGCAGCGGTTTCTACGTCAACGACTATGTCTCCATTTAAGGCGACGCTAGGATTTGAGCCGACATCTCCAACGACGGCTACATTTGAAGATAACGAGCCTAGCCGTACTTTACCGGAGCAAGTGAAGATTCTGGTCGAGATGCACAGATTTGCCCACGACTGCGTCAAAGCAGCCCAGGCACACATGCAAGACGCTGCAAATCGGCACCGGTTACCAGTACCTTTTACAGTTGGCGACAAGGTTAAGCTCAAGGCGACAAATCTACGGTTTGTACAACAGCCATGTTCTAAACTACGCGACCGCTACATTGGACCGTTTCTCATTACGGAGGAAGTTTCCCCGGTTGCATTTCGGCTTAAGCTACCCCCTGGAGTACGGATTCACGATGTTGTACACGCCAGTCTACTGGAAAAATGGAATTCAGAACCAGAACAGGCCAACAGTGCGCAGCCAATTCCGATTGTGCACGATGCGAAGCGATTTGAAGTCGACAAAATACTCGACGTGGCTTTTAACTCCAATGGCACGGGACTTTTGTTTAAGGTCCGCTGGGCAGCACCGTTCAACGTACCTAGCGAGGACACTTGGGAACCCATGCGAGGAGTCAACCACTTAAGCATCTTTTCCGAATTTCTTCGAACGGATGTTTATCGAGAATTTTCTGGCACCCCTGACTTTGTCAGATTTCGCAATCGCTGGCCTGCAAGAACCCCCAAGAAACCAAGACCCTGAGTACTGCACAGCGAGGACGCTGGTGCTTAAGGAGGGGAGAGTGTCATATCCTAGCCATTTAGCTAAGTGCTAGTATCTGACATTATTTATTTCCTCTAAATGGTACCTGTATCTTAGCGATATTCAGTGACTCTTTTATTGTCATCACGGCAGTACAACTGTATCGCCGTATTTTCCCTCGACAGTACAGAGTTACTAGCAGTATCTCTTCTAGATAGTTCTCTTCTAGATAGTTCTAAGAGCTTGTGTGATAAGGTTAGATAGACGGTACAGGTAACCTGAGTTAACCTGTATCACTAGTAATAGTTTGGTTTAGTTAGCAGACAGCACAAGCTACAGGTTCTAAGGCTGTTTCTAGAACACCTGAGGTGTGGATATTTAAGACGGGGACTTACTGGTAGAGGTGAGAGACCGGTACAAAATAGAATTACGCCACACCCAGATTGTAAGAAACCCTGTTCCTAAGACAATCTTACTAATTCTCTCTACGCTGTATAATTAGATCCAGAGATTAGGTTCTACTATTAGTCTAAGGTTGCCAACTTAGCCTAACCAAAGTAGCACCTCACAGACAATCAAGTCCCGATACGTCGCAAACAAGCTCAGGCAGTCCAACGACGACCACGAAAATAAGCCGCGAACGAGGTCAGGCGATCCAAAGCACCACCACGAAGCACAACAGGCGACACGGAAAAATCCCAACAATCTTGTCAAGTACGTCGACAGCAAGTCGACCCAGTGGTAACGCTAGCGACAGGATAGATGAATTTATATATTCCACACGCTCGTTCACACTTCCGCAGACCAACGGTATCACCACCGATATCAGGCAACACACGTCGCAGGAACCCAAGATGTACTCACCACCAGAATATGGAGGCCACAGCTTCCGTATAACAATACGGAATCGATCCTTCAGCCCAGCTCCAACACACAAAATGTAGTCGAAGCGCCGACAAACTTGTAATCCAGTAGCTCCTCGTTGCTAAACTTCCCGACTTGGTAGTAGTAGAAGAAGTACTGCTGAAGTAGTAGAAGTACTACTGTATGAATGTAGTACAAGTACTGTTGTAGTACTGCTGTAGTAGTAAAGGTGGAAGTAGAAGTACTGTTGACTTAGCAGGGGTTACGAGGTGCGTGGGAGTACTGGGAGGGCCCATAACCTATTGAAGGTTGGAGCGTAGAAAGGATAGTTACAATGTTTTGAGCTCCACACTTATATCCGCTAGAACCACACATACTAAAATAAATAATATTGCGGTTATCTCCAAAACGCTTCTTGGACCGTTAGATATATTATCCAACGGTCACAATTCAATCTAGCGTCAAATAGCTACTGTATCGCATTTAATACCGATTTCTTCAGTACAGTGATGTAGCGACATACAACTGCTCTCGACACTCCCCCTCGCTACTCACTACCACTTCCCATGATTGCTTTGGTGAGTTGCCCATGCTTGTCCGCAGCGAGAGGCTTGGTTAGTGCATCCGCGAGCATCACCTCTGTCGGACAATACTTCACCACGATCTCGCCGCTCTCCTGCTTCTCACGAAAGAAGTGCATCTTCACGTCGATGTGCTTGCTGCGCCCCGTCGTCATGGTGTTTTTGCAGAGGGCGATGCAGCTCTGGTTGTCCTCGTGCAGAACAGTCCCGGAGGCCTGAGGTTGTCCCATCTGCTCCAAGAGTTGCCTCAGAAATAGGGCCTCTTGTGCTGCTGTTGTGAGCGCCATGTACTCCGCCTCCGCTGTGGACAATGCCACCGTCTGTTGGCGTTGGCTCTTCCAGCTGATAGCCGCACCGTTGAGCATGAACACAAAACCAGTTCGAGAGCGTCGGCCATCAGAATCGCCTGCGTAGTCTGCATCGGCATAGCCCTCCAAGGCTACCGACTCTCGCCCACCACCGTACACCAGTTTGCGATCCGATGTCCCTTTCAGGTATCGCAGCACCCTCTTGGCCTCCTCCCAGTCCACAATTGACGCTTTCGCCATGTGTCGGCTCAGGTAGCTGACTGCCATGGTGATGTCTGGCCTGGTGCTCACCGAGGCATATAGTAGACTGCCGATCAAACTCTGGTATGGTAGTGACGCAGCTGAGCCACTGTCGTCTGTGCGCTCTGCCATAGAGCCAAGTGCCATTGGTGTGCTCACGGGTTTAGCGTCCAACATGTTGAACCTCTCCAGCATGTCTAAGATGTATTGACGCTGACCCAACTTAACCACTCGCGCAGCACGATCACGCTCCACCGTCATTCCCAGAAGCCATGCAACTCGTCCCAAGTCATGCACACTTAACCTTTGACCAAATGCCCGCTTAAAGCTGACGATGAAGGTTCCACCAGGACCGGCCAAGATGCAGTCGTCAACGTACAAGGCCAAGATGTAGAGACGCGTGCCGCTGCCATGGACGAAGATGCAGGGGTCTACCTTGGACTGGCGGAAACCGTACTCCACGAGCCAAGTGGTGATGGTCTTGTTCTAGTAGCGTGGGGCTTGCTTCAAGCCATACAGTGCTCTCATAAGCAGACAGACTTGCTCTTGGCCGATCTCATCCGTCGGCCTCCTGTAGCCCTCAGGCTGTCGCATGTAGATGGTCTCAGAGAGGTCAGCCTCCGTAAAGGCTGTATTGACGTCGAGTTGTTCCATCTCCCAGTCGTAATGTGCAGCGAGAGCCATAATGACCCGGAGCGCAGCAACCTTTACAGTCGGAGCAAAAGTCTCGTCGTAGTCAACGCCATGCTCTTGGGCGAAGCCCCGCGCCACAAGCCTGGCGTTATATCTAGCAATGCTGCCATAAGGGTTGCGTTTGAGCTTGAAAACCCACTTGGAGTCCACCAACTTGCGACCCGCAGGTCGAGGAACCAGCTTGCAGGTCTTTCGAGTCATCAATGACTCATACTCGCTGTCAATAGCCGCTTGCGAGTGCTTGGCGTCTGGACTGCGCAAAGCTTGCTTATATGATGTTGGCTCTAGAGGCTGGTAAGGCTTTGCCATGTTGGCGGCAACATCACCACCACGACTGTTGGCAATCCACCACTGCCCCGGAGGTCGAAAGTGCCGGGTGCTGCGTCTCGGCGCAACGCCATCGCCAATAACAAGCTCCCCCGGCTCCTGACTCCCGCTCTCTTGGTCACCAGGTACAATATCATGCTCCCCATGCTCTTGACTCCCGCTCTCTGTGTCGTCTGGCTCAACAGCGTCTTCGTCTGTATCCGCGTGCTCCCCCGAATTCTGAAACCCAGAAGAAGTAATGAACTACGGGAGTTCGTCATCATCCGGCGCTGGCTTCGAGACAGCCGACGACTCCTCCCCCATGCTGACGGACCTAGTGAATTTCGACTCATCAAACACCACGTTCCGACTCCACTCCACACGGCGTGTGCGAGGGTTATACACCAACCACACTGGGGAGTCCGGCGCATAGCCCACGAAGATGCCCTTCCACGCCCGGTCATCAAGTTTACGACGGCGGGACTTGTCAACATGGACATACGCCGGGCAGCCAAAGACGCGGATGTGGCTTAGGTCGACAGAACGACCAGTGACCAGCTCGAAGGGCACTCCACCAGCAGCCTCACAGAAAACACGGTTGCGGACGTACACCGCAGCGTTCATGGCCAGACTCCAAAAAGAATGATCAAGGCCCGCTGTGTGAAGCATGGACTTGGCAGCCGGCACCAAAGTCCCCCACTGTCGCTCCATGCGACCGTGTTGCCAGTGCGAGTACGGAGCAGAAAAGTCGTGCGACACGCCGTGGTCATCAAGCACGGCCATAAATTCGCGACCCATGAAGACGGAGTCGTTGTCAAGGCAAACGTGCTCAATCTTGTGACCCAAAGTCCGGACAGTAGCCAGAAACCGCCGAAACGACTGCGGAGCCTCATCCTTGGTTCTCAGCACGTCATGCAAGACGAAGCGAGACTTGAAGTCCGTAACGGCGAGGCTGTAGTAGCAGCCACCGAAAGAATCCACGCCCATAGGACCGCAGAAGTCTACGCCGACCTTCTAAAAGACACGGTCAGGATCCGCACACGGCGCACGCGAGATACGCGCCACACGAGACTTGCACAAGGCGCAGGTCTCACAGAAGCAAAGGCGGTCCGACTGACTGACATGCACACCAGAGGTACCAGATTGC